>JAQGBQ010000819.1:0-16033 GCA_034698485.1 Vertagopus arboreus
GAAGTAGGTCAAGGAGGGGTGCTAGGGCTTAGAGGGTAACTTAAACGTTGATCAGCGTCACTTAGGCTATGCGCTTGCAGAATTTCAAGCGAAATATCACCGACGAGCATTTCCTCATGTATTGTCTGCGATCTCCTTTCTAGAACTGCTCAAAATAATATAAATAAATACAACTACGATCTAATTAGAGAAACAACAAAGTCATATAACTGTTTTTTGCAGCTTTTTCTTATGGGTTAACATTAAATCCCACGAAAGCCAACATTCCTAACAGACAGTCATTCTCAAAACTCGTTTATTCCCAATAAATCCAACTAAAAAATGCTAGGTAGGAGATCCGAAGAAAAGTTTTGGGAATTATTTTTTTTTGTTATAAAAAAATTACCTAATGCTTTAAAAATTAGTTATTTTAAGTACAACTTACCCAATGCTTCGATTTGATGTAAAGCTCTAACAACACCAAGGGCCGTTCCATAACCCGACGTGGCAAGAGAGCCCGTGTTACAATGAGTAAGTACTTTCACCTTTCCTTTAGAATCATCAGTCTGACTTTTTAGAATTGCTTCAGCTCCATACTTTCCAATCGCTAAGTTCGTTTGCAAATCTACTTTTACTAGGTTGTCAATCCAGTCCAAAATTCTATAGAAAAAATACAAATAAAAAATTATGTCAAATTACATGCATATTTTAAGATAATACTGTAAAAAATAAGAAAATCTTCTAAATTAGTTAAAATATTGAATATTTGTTTTATAGAGAAATGTAGCCGTTCAAAAAAAATTGAAACATTAACATTTTAAATAATTTTGGCTCACAGGTTAGCTGAACAGCTATAAGCTTCAAAATGAAGGAGTTTATAAATCTCACATTTTTTAGCACAAAAACAACAAAATCTGTTCACAAATTATGACAAATAGTTTTTTGTCTCCATTTTTCTGGACATGCTTTACATATATTCTAAATCTTACATATTTTTAAGCAGCAAAACATCATCCTGATTCCGAATCTGTTCCTCTACAAATTCGACAAGTTTGATTCCTTCCTTCCGCATATTAACAGCCGTAGGCCTAGCGTCGATCAGAAACTCGACACTTTTCTTAATAAATTCGACGAGTTGTTCCTTGTCATCCATTTCCTCGAATTTATTCGACAATTCTGTGGCGATTCCTAGACAGCCAACAATAGCGATGAGAGGGGCACCTCGCACTTGCATCGTCTTTATAGCCCCCACTGCATCCGACACTCCCAGAATGTCCCGGTAGACTAGGGCATGAGGCACTAGCAGTTGGTCCAAGATCTGGAAACTAAGACCTCTTTTGTACCTTATCGATTCCAGGTGGGAATCATCTCTGCCCATTTTGAAGAAGAATAAGAAAATATGACTTTTTATATGAAGTAAATCTGCAATTAAAAAAACATGGATTTTGGGCTTTAAAATATGTTTTAAATTGTATCACTACGCTTGGATTTTGGAGCTGTGATATTTTTTTTATTGAATTTAAAATACATTTTTTAACCTTAAAAATCAATTTAGATTTTAAACAAAAATAATATAGATTAAATGAATCATGTATTTTTCTACATTATCCAATAGATTTTAGACAGCTTGAAATATTTTTTGGGATTTTAAGGAGGCAGTCAATGAAAATGAAATTAAAAAACTAATTTATCTGTAAACTTGAAATCAAACCTTTCAAAAACGTCACAGCTCCCAAATTCAATTATTACTGCTTTAAATTATTTAAATTTAAAAATACCTTAATTTATTTTAATGACTAAATAATTGATATATATAGATTATATATTTGTAGTAGAGAAATAAATAAATGAATTTAGAAGCACGTGGTGAATTAGTGCAACTCATGTGTTCAATTTGAGTAGATTTTTCATCAATAAATTCAACCCTTTCTTTCGATATGAATCGGAGTCTATCGGAGCTCATGGGTTACTTTTGGGAATTTCCCACCTGGGATTTTATACTGGGACTTAATGGGTTTTTTATTAAACCATAATAATTGACTAAAAAAGAGTTACATTTTTAGTTTTTCCTTCTTTAATTAATCATTAGAGTTTATGTGTATGTTTTAAAATTATGATTGACAAGTGTTTTTATCTCCGTGCTTTTAACAATCCATTAAATCCAACTGTGATTGGAAATGCGGTTTTAAATTAATTAAAATTAAATATTATGTTAGCAATAATTGAAAAATTGTAACCTCTTAAAATCAGTTTGTAAGAATTTAGAAAAACTGACGTTTGCTAACTAAAATTATACCAAGTTAAAGCCAAATTTATTCTGTGAAATGTATTTATATATTACATCTTATTTTAATATTTTAATATTAATTAATTAATACATTAATCTTAATTCATGTGGTGATAGTTGATTAGTTAAAATTAAAATAAAAATAAAAATAGATATAAACAAATCTAACAAAGTGTTTGCATACAATCTAACGAGACTAGATGCTGCGCAGAAAAAGTGGAAAAATTCAAATAAATTTTTTTGACAGAAAATTCAATTCAGTTTTCACTTTCTGTGGAAGTGAGTTCCGAGTTTTTAAAATTCATTTCCTTTACAGTTTCGGTCAAAATGTTAGCATTTTTAAATTGTTTTTAAAAAACCTAGATTATATTTAAAACGTTTTTTTTAAACTGTCAAACGTAATTACAAAAATAGTGCTGAAGTTCTTGTGGTATTTTATGAACTGAAAATATTTTGAAGAAAAAAAAAACGGATTTCGAAGCCTGGCAATTCGTGGAAAAGGTGAGTTTGAATTTTTATTTAAATTTAATTGTTAAATTTATAATTTTTAAGTCAAGAGTTAGTTAAAATAGTGTATAGTTCATATCTGTATTTCTAAAATTCATTTTTAAAATCAACATTTGTTTTCATTAATCGTATCGTATTTGCGTATTGCTCCAAAAAAAAAGGTTTGCATCAAGGATTTTAAAAATCGGTGCAATTCTTCATAAATAAATAAAGATCAATAGTTAATAGTTGGAATCAAAGGGAACATGGGCTCTTTTTTTGTGTCGATAAAAAACATAGTTGTCTGTTTAATTCTTGTTAAATTAATCCCTGTTCCTATATCCTTTCAAAACTTTCAATGTTAACAAACCCCACCCCCAGTTTTTTTCTCGGTCGATAACTCTATTAAAAATACAAACATTATTAATTTCATACTCTTCACAATTTAATTTAAAAGTGCACCGTTTCATGCAAAAAACTTTCCCGTGCAACTTTATAGAGCCCGACTCCGAATAAATATTCGCAAACAGATGCTGAGTAATTTAAACTTATCAAAAATTCAACCTTTCTGCGGACCTTTTTCAAAACCCGTTGGGGTTACCCCATAAGGTCACTATGGACAAAGATTATTGCAAAATTAACGTTGTATTCAATATTAAGAACCCATAGACTATCACTATGCCAAATTTCAGCTTTCTGTCGCAATTTTTTAAAAACCCGTGGGGGTTGATCGAAGGGTCACTCTGACCTAAATTTCCGGAAATCAAACTATGTATGTGTTATTTAAAGCTCAAAGGCTACTACCATGCCTATTTTCAAGTTTTTGGGCAGTTTCGTATGGGTTTTTATAATTTTAGTTAAAATACAAATAGAAACCACCCTCTTTTTAGCCCCCACGGGTCAACCCTTTGACCGATTTTGCTCATCTTCGAACTTAAATTCTACTTTTATCTAACAAACGTGTGTGCAAAATTTCAAGTCGATCGGACGATTTTAAAGAGAGTTATCGTGTACACGGACAGACAGACAGACACTGACGCGGTTCCAGAAGCCCTCGCAGTCGGGCTAAAAAGCCTGCAAAAAATATTTGGTAAAATTGTCTTTCCAAATTCTGTTCAAAATCAGCTCACCGCTGTCATAAATTTGGCTTTCGATTTGAATCTCAAACGGTTTTTCTTTAGATTAAGTTTTCATTTCGAAAATTTTGAAAATCTTTTATTTGCAAAATTCATGGTAAAAGATGACTATTTACTATTTAGACAAAAAGGGTGGAAAAGCATTAAGGAATAATTGATTGGGATTGAAAGTAAGCTGACGTTATCGTTAGTCTTATCCTTAGAGAAAAGTAAGTTGTGAGATGCATTCTGACTTGAAGGATTTTAGGCTTTCTCTCTTTTCTCCTTTTTTTAGATGCTTTTGTCATGAATTATTAAGAAGTGAGATTTGTAATCTGTTCAAACCAGAGAAGAAAGCATTCACTTTTTAGAGTCTTTGATTCAAAATACCCAAGAGATAGACTTAAAAGATCTTCAAAAAATACAAGAAAAACATTTTCAAAAAACTAAAAAACAAACCTGCCTAATTGAACCAAAATATGTCATTTTAAATTTAAATTTTGAGATTTTTTTAAAAAAATCTCAAAATTGTATTTTTTCACAGCTTTCGGCAACTATCTCCAACGCTGAATTCCAATATTTCATAGATTTTAAAAAGAACTGTAAATGATTTTGTATTTTGCATCATAAAATGTAAATAGCATTTAAAAATTAGAGAAGTTCAAAATCTGGAAAAAGTGGGTTTTCAAAAAACAAACACTTTGTACGCAATTTTTGGATAATTATTGCAAAAACTAGCCGGACGACATGCGAAAATATTTACATATTCGTAAGCAGTATTAAATGATGAAAATTTTGGTATATTGAAAGTTGAAATTTAAGAATTTTTGAAAAATATTCTAACTGTAGTAGTGTTTAGCAGAACCAATTCAATATGTTGACAGTTTTCTTATACGATTTCTTATAATATTACTGTTTGATAATGATAAGATAAAGACCAAAAAATTGCATGGATTAAGTAACCAAATTGTGCAGAAAATATTTACAAGTTGTGTAATGCATACTTAAGAGAGAGCAAGTTGCAGTTTCTGTCATTTAGTAAAATAATTAAATGTTGAACAGGTTCTTCAGCACTACCCATTATGTCATTGGCTTTTGTTTCAAGTTTTTTAAACTTATAGATGTTGCAGGAAAAATATTGGCGTTGTCTTATAAATGACATACAATTCACAATCCATTCATAAAATCCTTAGTATAATAAATACTTTAATAACTAGTCGAAATGGCGGAGTTTTTTTTAAAACTAAAATAAAGTAAAATACTTATATTCAATTCAAGGTTTTATTTAGTTTCGTGGGTTAAACACTTGAATTTTGCAAATAATTTATCTGAATAGCTTTACTTACTTGCGGTCTTAAAGAATAATTATAATAATTATACCTATAGGAACACTTCAAAATGTAACAAAATGACTTTGAATTTGCATAATATTTCTACTCTGAGGTTTCATTTAGAATAATAAATTGCGTAAAGTTAAACAAATAAAAAACAAAGAGCCTCAAAGAGATGATATCATTTAGAGACATTATGAGAATGAGAATGATGTCACTTATTTTTGATGTGTATTTAAACTTGAAGATTTTCGGTAATTAGATCCACGCAGCATTCCTAACTTTTCTTACGAAAGAAAACTGCTATTGCTTACTCGTGTGTGTGAATCGTTTTTAACGCTGATTTAAGATTAAGGGGACCGTGCATAAATTATGTGAGGAAAATTTGCATCACATTTAAAAAAATTTTTTTTTTTTTTTTACAGATTCCAATGGTGTTGAGGGTTTGGTGAAAAAAATGCGATTGCTGCGAATTGATCATCACCCAGTCACCCAGAATGGCTTTGTTGTAGTAGTTGGGGGATTTTTTGTGCTAATCATCCTGCGTTTTTGCTCGTGGTGGTGAAACTGCAATCTGGCTTCAGTCGTGAGTGAGTTGGATTTGGAAGGTAAAATAATATTATAATAATATAATTGAACCTACAGTAGGGGCTGTTTAAATGTTTAATGCATTCTCTTTTATTATAGGTTGGTGGTGGTAGTGGTGGTTTTTCTATGTAATTGGATTCTGATTCAAGAAGAGATCTGAAAGCAGTCTGAGTTTGAAGTTTGAATGACGAAGGAGCTGAGGCTGGAGGAGTGTGTCAATCTTCTGAATAATAGCAGTAGTGGCAGTGGTGGTAACTCTTCTTCTTCATTTCTGCTTTCACAGCAGCAGCAAAAGAAAGTGCCCGATGCACAAGGAGAAAGTACACTGCAATATCAACAACAAATTGCAAATACCCCGGGTAGATCTTCTATTCATCATCAATATCAACAGCATTCGAGCCCTTTTTCTAGAACAGGGAGTATGATTCGTAAATCGAGTAAGAATGATGTCCGTGGTGGACACAAGTGTACTATACGGCTGCTCGATGATAACGAAATATTGGAGTGCGAATTCCAGGTCAGTTTTTATATCATAAGCGACGATTTATAGTTTTTTTTAGAAAGTTTAAAAATATGCTGGGTTTTTTATTTAGTTTTATAGGAGTGTAAAAGTTATCTGTAATTTAAAAAAAACATTCGGAATTATTGTGCTCGTGTCTGAAAACTTTTTTCGGATTACTCCAGAATTATGTATGGAAGATAATTTATCAAAATTTCATTTGCTTAAAAATCGGGTTTAAAATGCCAAAAATAACGAAAAAAACGGATTTAACCATCTAAGCTCTAATTCACACATTTTTGCTGAAACAGCTTTGGAAAAAAAATTTTTTTTATGAATTCTCTCCACACAGTTTTTGAGTTAAAAAAAAACAAGAAAAACATGGGATTATTATATTTTATTTTTGTTTTTAAAGACTATTGAAGAAGTGGTGAATTGGTCTAATTATTTTTATGTAATGAATCTCCTTTGTACTTGCACTCTCACAATTATTATTATATTTGTGCTGTAGTAGTTTCAGTTTCAGTTTCCTTCAACAAGAACAAGCTCTGAATTGCTCGTTAAAAACGAGTTTGGGAAAATACTCCGAGTTTTTCCCCATACAGTATTATAGTGTATTATACAACCTTTTGACGTAATAATAATATTATTTGAGTTAGGAAAAGAAAAGTGAGGAAAGCAATAGCAAAATGGATGAAATGATTATGCCATGAGTTTGAAAGAGTTTTATGAGCAAAAATGCCGAGTCTCAAGAGATCCATGATCCATACTGAGTCATATAGTCTCTTAATATTAATACTAGACTCAGAAAAAAAGTAATCCATCAAGAATTCTAGGATAATCGCACTCTAATCATAATCATCATAGTATAGAAATGAATGATGTCATTTCTTCTACTTGGAAATAAAACCCCTATTGGAATCAAGGAACTAAAATAATTAAAAAATCATTTTTTTTTGGACAACCCCGTAAAATTAACCCATAGCAAACTCCCGTGCGTTTCTCAATAAATTTTTGAACGCTTTTGCAGGAGATATTTTGTTTTGATTTTATACTGTAGAGTTTAAAAAATATTTAAAAAATATACCAACAGACCAGGTCACGTGTTTTTTAAATGAATTTTTTGGTTTCAAAGTGTTTTATTTTGATTATGTAGGATGTATTCTGAACTAACTGTTTTTTTAGCGTGAAAAATGTATGTATATGTAAAAATGAGTAAATATTTTTTATGTTTTATTTTTGGCTTATTTGTATTCCAGTCACACCACAAAGGGCAGTTTCTCATGGACTTTGTCTGTCGGCAGCTGAATATAGCAGAGAAGGATTATTTCGGCCTCAGATATGTGGACTCTAATAAGCAAAGGGTAAGTCAGAATGGCTTCAGAATATACATACAGTGCAGTGCAGAATCATAGCCCACCATACGAACCTTACCATTAGTTTTGAGACGAGTATTTATTTAGATTGTTTTTTTTAGAGTTCTGATTTTAATTTTGTAAAATCAAGCGTATGCTAAAGCTAAATGTCCCAAGTAATAATCAACATTTTTTTTCTTTCCGATTTTTTTTTGAACCGAGTTAAAGATTTTCCAAAATCAGTTTTATGAACTTTTATGACAGGATTTACTAAAGTATTACTGTGTCACAAAATGAACTTCCGAAATTCAATTTTTATTAAATAAAATACAGACTTTGTCGAAATAGAGAGAAAAACTGTTGAGCACGTGAACATCTTATTTTTCCCTGTACTGTAGTAGTAAAAGATTCATAGCGACCGGATATTAGAAATGCTTTTAGTTATTTTCTTTAAAGGTTGACTATACAGTGTATGTTTAGAGTTATTTTGGATAGAAAGCCATAAATTAAAATCAATAATTCAAGGAGATGAGAGTCATAAAATCTTTTTTTGGAAAACAGATGAAAGACAGCCCTGGAAAATAGCTCATTTTTCTTCCAAATGTTTAAAACTTCGCTAAAAATATACATTAACTAACCGTGTACTTACTTATATATAGTGTTAAAATAATAATATATATAAATGGATGAAATTGGAGCAAAGCGTCAAAAGTATAAAAAAAAGATCCACTAAGCATGAAATATATTTCCGGTCTGGTTTTGTTTTTTTTGTGGTTTAATCTGTAATTTAGGGTTAATGTTTTTGCTGTAATTATGCATGGAATTATTTTTGAATATTTTATTACAATATTGTATTAACTGATGATAAATGATTATTAATTTGGATTCTTATTTTGTATTAATTACAGCATTGGCTAGATCTGGGGAAATCTATTATCAAGCAGCTCAAAGGTAACTATTGATAATAAGAAACGGATAAAAATAAACAAAATAATCGATAATGTGCAATTTTGGGATGCAGGATATACTTAATTATTTTCCAGGTTTAAATTGACCCTGGGGGTCAGAATATTCTAAATTAAAAGCTCAGGGGTCAATTATTTATAAAGTGCAGATCAATATCCCCCTGTAGATTAAATAAATTGATTATAACGGGGCTGAGACTGACAGGATGTATAGTATTCATGTTTGATCAAGATAGGGAATTATTATTATCTCGTTATTATGAAACCTAATCCAGTAATTTGTAGTAGCCTGTAGATTCTTCTTGGCAGTTCGTGCGTGATCTCTTTTAATATATATATATATGTATACCGTATTTTTTCATATAGCTTAGATTTAGCTCACTATAATTGAAATGGTAAAACTTTAAGCGTTTTTTACGTTATATTATTTTTACTAGTCAGTAGCACAAAGGATCATATGGGTTATGTGATCGGAAGTAGAATTGCAGATTTTAATATGGGATAGCATTGCGTTTAATGGAACTATTTGCTTTTTAAGCAATTTTGACGTTTTTTTGGTATCGATTCCTCAATTCAGATTTTTGAAAGAATCATAAAAATTCATAATTTCACCTGTCTAAAAAACACCTAAAAATTCAAAACATGATCAAAAATGTCAAACTAATGTTATTTTTTATTTATTTAGATAATGCGTACATTCTGTGTTTCCGGATTAAATTCTACCCAAATGATCCGATGTTACTTAAAGAAGAAGTGTCAAGATATCAACTAGTACTTCAATTGAGAAGAGATGTTCTTCACGGCCGATTATACTCTACATTATCCGACATGGCCACTATCGTCTCTTTTATACTTCAGTGTAAGAGTTCACATAATAATTTAAACAAATACTGCAAAAATGCTATTCAATTCCTATAAAAAAACAGATTTTTATGCAAAAAATTAAACCAATTTTGACCCACCACAAAAATACTAAATTGTAAAAAAGCTAGAAAAAAAAACTGTTAAAAGAATAAGGCAAAAATGTAAAAAAAATGAGCATTTCTCGCTTCGATTTTACGTCAAAACAATTATAGAACGATTTTTTTACAAAATTGAACTCCCAAATTAAATATTTATATGGATAAAATAAAGGAAGCCAATAGCATTTTACAGTATTATATTTTAAATACAAAATCATTTTAATTCTAAACTATGCTAATTTTTTAATTATTTTTTTTTGTAGCCGAGTTAGGTGACTTTGACCCGGACGTGCACATTGGTAATTATGCAGCTGATTACGAACTAGTAGCAAGACAAAGTCCAGAATTGGAAGAAAAATCGTTAGAATTGCATCAAAAGTTGCGAGGTTTGACTCCGTCCGAGGCGGACATTTTATTCCTGAAGAAGGCCTCATCGCTAGACACTTATGGTGTTGACCCTCACCCTGTTAAAGTACGTGGACGACCCCCACTAAGTTCCTCTCATTTACCACAAGTACAATATCACTATTATGTGTTCAATTATAATTATTTGTACAAAAAATATCAGATGAACTTCATTATGTTTTTTTTGTGTTAATGTCGATTTAAATGTTTTAAATTGACTGTTGGTATCGTTTATACTGTTTAATTAATATAATTATCATTTTGTTAACCTTTTTGGTTAGTTTTTGCTTTGATTTTTTTTGTCGAGTTACATATAAATTAGCAGAGGCGGCAGAAATATATTTGCTTAAAAAATACAAAATATAAATTACTTTTCAAAAATCCACAAAATGTGAAATAATTTCAGACTGAAGTGGTAAAAATACAAAATAGTATTTTGAATTGACATTGTATTTTGACCACCCTTGTAAATTAGCAGGGAGTATTTTTTTAACCTGTAAAAAATTGCTTTACAACAGAACTCGGTGATATATTCATATAATTTTTGAAGATTTTTTTTTGAATCACACATCGCTTTCAATGTGAACTTTTAAGATAATATAAAAGAATAATTTAGTAAATTTTCTAGGAGCTCAAAAATATTGACTATTAAAGTGACAATTATATTCATGGTTATAATAATATAATTTTATTGTTTTTAGGACCAGCAAGGAGAGCAAGTGTATATTGGGATCAACCACACTGGGATCAGCACATTTCAAGGCTCACGGAAATCCACTCATTTCAAATGGACTCAAATAACGAAGCTCAACTACGAGGCCAAAATGTTTATCATTCATCTCTCCATAGCTGAAGACTCCAGGACCAAGGCATTCATTACATACACATTAGATTACACAATTATTTATAATCAAATATCAGTTTTTCTCGAAACTCTGGATTAAAAGCCGCGGCTAATGTCTTGAATCCACAAACATGCAATTCAGAACAAAATTTAAAAAAAATCGCAAAACATGTTTGTTTTTTAAATCCGCTTATAATCCAGAGTTAAGAGTAAAATCTTCAAAATAATTTTGTGTACATTGTTTTTTTTTAATAATTGGAAACTCAATGAGCCTAATTAAGTTCTTTTGTTTGCATATTTTTTCTCTAGAAAAAGGAAACCGTGGGCTTCAAGTGCCAAACGGCTAGTTCGTGTAAATTCTTATGGCGATGTGCAGTTGAACAAAGACTTTTTTTCAAGTAAGTCAAACTTCATTTAATTTCGGAATCATTTCACCAAAAAATCGAGAATTTATACTTAAAATAGTAATTTAAAAATGATTTGGTTAAAATTTCGATTTTCTAAAGGAATTTTTGAATGTATATATTTTTTAATATGAATCGGAACTTCGTCTTGGTATTTTACTTTCTATGCTGTTTTCATTAGTATTAGTCATTAGTATTAGTCAGCTTCCCTCATATTTAATTTAAAATCAGTCGAGAATTCTACTTGATGAATAGTCTCCTAATCCGACAGAAATTGACAGAATAACTTTTGTAAGAAAAATAAGAATAAATAGTTAGTATTAGAAAGTTTGCTTCTTTTTGAGCGTGTCCTATCTACGTCGTAGTACATAATAGTCTGTCTTCAAAGTCAGTTTTCTATTTTGGCTTTGTAACTTTGTAACCTGGAAGAAATAATTCTCAGAAGTAGAGTCTGGAATTCTTTATTGTGTATCAAATCAAATTGGGACAGCAAATAGCAAAAAAAAAACATTATAAAAAACAAATACAGTTCGAGTTGTCCATAGTAAATTTTATGGAGTTTTTTTTTAAAATTACCAGCTAAACGGTGTTCAAAAAGTATCGAGCTCACCATTTTTCTCGTGTATATTTAGAAAATAAATACTAGAATATACTAACATAAAAAACTAAGTTTGTGATTAGTTTACGATAAAAATGATTTTTTTTGCATTCAAAGTGGACTGGATATTTTGTTTCCACACTTTATACACAATGAATTGCTTACTACGAAATCCAACCTATACGTATTTCAAGTATCTATTTTACTTGAGCCTGGCAACGATCAATCAAGGAAGATTTTTCTGCCCAATTTGCGTAAATAATTCTACAAAAAATAGTTCAAAGGGTGCTAATTCTTTTGCTACTACTGATGATGTACATAAAACGAAATAAAAAAAACAGTCCATTAGGCTACTTTGAAGTTTGGGCTCATTTGTAAATGTATTTTTGATAAGGGAAACTCGTTCGGATGTTTTATTAATGATTTCCATTCCATCTTCTTCTTATCTATCTCTTGGATAAAGTCAAATGTCCAACTAAATGGGATTTTTTACAATGTTTTATTTTTATTACTCTAGATTTTATTTCTCCAGTAACATTTATTCAGTTTAGTTCCGTAGTGGATTTTTTTATGTTTTTTTTACGAGGATTTTAGGACCATAAGGGTCATAACAGTATAAATACAGTACAGTACAAAAGTAAAGCTCATTGGAACTACTTTTGAGACTAGTATTTAAATAATATGAGTCAAAACGTTATATTATGTGTTCTTAGGAAGTTTTTAGGGCTCTGAGTGTTATTTTATAGAATCAATCGTATATGTACAAGTAAGTCTTCAAGCGATTTTACTTTGGGTTTTTTACGGCATTACGATTTTTTTAATGAAATTTTAAAAGTTACTTTTTTACAAAACTAATTTCTAAAAAAAATCATTGACTCTTATCTAAATACTCGTCTCAAAAGAAAGTTCCACTCGGGCTATAATTTTGCTCTGCACTGTAGTAGTTCTAAGTACACATTTCTCAAGTACAAACTGTTTCTTCAGACGGAGTTAGTTTAAACAGATACAGTAGTATTTTTTTCTTATTTAATTTATTTATTACAATTTAGAATCTTAAATTAAATAAGTAAATCTGTGCTAAGAATTAACGGCGATATCTTAAATATTTTACATAGTTTTTGTTAGAGGTTGAGGTACTGTAGTGCAGTTGATAGCTGATTGAAGAATAGGATTTTTGCGCTGAAAGTAACGCGGTTTCAATAGTCTAAAAGGGTTTGACAGATTTAAAATATTTGGCATCTCATACCGATTATGTATTTTTTAAATATTTTTTAAATAGGTTTTAAATAAGGTTCAGCCTCTGATTGTATTCTTTCTATTATTCTAATTCTAACAAGTTTAATAATTTCACTAAATTAAGCAGCTAGTTTGATGAACTTTGACCTTTTTTTCAGTTCAGTTTGTATCATAAAACAAGATTAAGATTTTTCTTTCTTTTTTACCTGTTTTTTATATTTTCTGAGAGAAATTTTGAGCTTTGAGCACGTCTCTCAATTATTCTTAGTTTATTTCAATTATCTTTGAAAGTGTTCATAAATGATGTTACATAAATATAATTGGTGTTGCGGGGCTCGTTGCTACACCAGGGTGAAAAAAGAATGTGCTACATCATTTATGAACACGCTTTTAAATTATTAAGAGAATTTTAGAAACATTCTAAAATCTGCCACATGACCTCTGAGATAAATTTTAAAAATTCTTCAAAACTAGCAATCCTTATGAAGCTGAGAGGTTAAATGGTATATAATGTATTTTATATATAAATGCAGCTAAAATCGTTATTGTAATTTAATATTTAAAACTTCTTAAATATAAATCTTTGCTTTTGCATACACTCATCATAACTAGGGGGTGGGGGCTCAATGAACTCCTCTTCTTCTCCACTACTCTTTTCATTAATATTCTGATAGGTTAAATTGTGCTGGCGGAGCTGTTGCATTTGAGCCTCGAGATAGTCCGGTGGTGGCGGATAGTCGTAGGAATTATTGTAGTCTTGATTAATATTTTGATTTTGAAAGTGTTGAAAATGTTCGTAATTTTGATGATACTCGTGACCTGAAGATGTTGTCACAACCTCCGGGTTTTGATGGAGGGCCTGAGACCCTGAAGTAGATTGTTGAGAAGAGAAGATTGAGAAGTTTCCTGATTCATTTGTGTAGGCTATAGAAATGGGTAGATTTGCAATCATTCCCATCCCTGTGCTACGGCCGTCTTCGTACACGTAGTTTTGGCAGATTGTGTACTGATCTATGTTCTCGTCAGGCCCGGCTGTATAGCCTAGGTTTTCTGGCCCTGCAAAATAAGAAGAAGAAGTTGAAAAGAATTCGGTAGAATTTCTGCAAAAAAATTGCAATTTGTCTAGGCAATCGAACCTATGAGCTCGAATTGCCAAGTGACAAAATGTGGTTTTCTAACCGACACGGTCGTTTGTTTAACCCAAAAAAACTGTTTTTTAATACGATTTAGTTCATAAGATTAATTTAATTAATAAAATTCTGGTCCGGTTTTTTTTAACCTGTGTACTGAAAAAAAACCTGGACAAATACCCGTTTTAGTGCAGAGTAGTAAAAAAAACTACTCGAAATAAATCTCAAATGATGCCCAAGTTGAAAGTAATTATCTAATGAACCAGGTTAATTGTGTTTCAAAACCCCAACTTTAAAAATAATAATACTTGTTTAAAAACCATTGGGCAAAACATCCGACCTTGTGTTGGACTAATATAAATATATTAGGAATTTAGAGGTTTTGGCAGGATTTTTATAATTCAGAACACTTGAACAGATTTTCAGAACAAGTTTGATTATTTAACAGCTTGTAAGGTTTTAGCGTAATAAAAGATCCGATGAAATATTATTTTATTCAATTGGAATTTTAAAAGGAATCTATTCTTTCCTTGTTGTGTTAAAATCGATATAAAAACACTATTTCTTATTTAGACATTTTTCGAAAATAAATTACCGTTGGATTCAGATGCATTTATTGTAAGAAATGATTTTTAGAGTGCAAGATAAAGAAAACACGCAATTTATAAATAGCAAAAAAAATTAGTCATTTTTGTCCTCCATCTTTTTAATTTTTTTCAGATTTTAATTTAAAATCCATTACGTTAATGCTATTTAGTATTAAAAATTAAAAAAGACATACTTTCAGGTAAAAGTGCTAATTGAATCCTCCGTCTCCTCAAATCCGACTCCTTCCGTTTAAAGAAGAACTCTCTATTGTCTTCATCTCTTAAATAAGCCAAACCTCTTAAGCAGCACATCATCAACTAGAAATTAAAAAAATTAAATGTTTTTTTAGCTTTAATTGCATTAATTTTTTAACAACCTTGTTCTACCCATGAGCTCTTATTTGTAACTAAAGTACGTCCGAAAAAGTTCGGCACGAATAAAAAAAAAGATTTAAACAATATTCGATTTTTTTTTTTACTTGTGCCCAACTTTTTCGGACGTACTTTAGTTTCTGGAGCAAGCTTGATGTTAAATTAATTTAAGATTTAAAATAAGATAGTTTTATGACCATACCAAAATGAATAGAAAGGCACCGAACACAATGGACAAAATGAAGAGGAATATTTCCTCCATAGGAATCTTGTTGTTAGTTAGCAATTAGTTAGGCCTAATACTAATTAGTTTGGTAGTAGTTTTAGTAGTAGTAGAAGTAGCAGTAATAATATAATTAATTATGTTTAAAAGGGCCTTGGCCATGATGAATGAAATTGGCGCTTTTCACTCTCTTCTTTCTCTTGAGTTCAACCTCAACTCGGTTTGAGTCTGAAATTATCGATCGATAAGAGTCCAGTTTTTGCCACCCCGGGTACTATTTCAGTAAAAAAGAAAGTAGTAGTGGTAGCTCTTGCTTAGACTAAGAGCGAAACCCGACTGAGTCAAGAAGAGAGAAAGTGTCTAGTACTAACTACTACTACACTACCGTGCAATGAAAACCGTACGACATGCAGTCTTACATTCCGTTATCGATATCTCGATAACCACCAAAGCTAGTCGATTGAATTTTTTTGCTAATTATTAAGTTTTTAATAATGCTTTCGATTATGTAAACAAAAATAGTACAGAAAATCGTATGCCTATAAAATTTAACGATTTTGAAAACAAGTGAAAACAAAACTGTGCAATAGAAACCGTACGTTTGGATAAATTTATTAATATTTCTGGGTATAATTTTTTTAAAAGCAACTAATTATGTTTAGTAGTT
>JAQGBQ010000820.1:0-16033 GCA_034698485.1 Vertagopus arboreus
TTTTGGCTAAGTTAATAAAAGTGAAAATCTGTAATTTCAAACAATTTTGATTAAACTTAGTTAAACGAATGTTTTTTTATTCAAGTTCTGAAAAAGTACTAATTTCTAGCCAGCAAGTACAAGGTTAGCATCTTGCAAGTTTAAAATGCCTCCCAGTTGGGTTCAAAGTTTCTGCTCTTCGTGGACTTGGAGATGGCCAAAGTGTGAATGTCTGCTTGTCATTTTTACCTGGTTGACTGGATTGCTTGTAACTTGTTTCCGAGCGGTTTGTAGATTGGGACGAGTGTCATCCCCAATTTTGCCAACTGTTAACCCCAGAAGTCAAAGCCCAAAGAGACGATGTGCTAGATGGTGGAATTGGTGTCGGAAATCCAAATGTCAATGCACTTCACCGACTTGTCGAAGGTACCGACGTTGGAAAAAAGATTGGAGAAAATTTCCGGCAAGATGTTTTCGAAAAATGAGCAACTTGAGATGGCCGGTTTGGGAACCTGATCAAAACTCGCTTTTTACTAGAGTCATCAAAGCATCTCGACTGGATGGTTTTAAGATGTCGTTAAAAGAAGGCATGCATTTTGCTGGCAGGTTAGTTTCATATTTTTATGGAGTTTAAGTGACATTTAAACTTATATGATTATACAAACTAATTACCAATAAAAATACACATAATTAGGACATATTTCATGACTTAAATTTGATTTCTGTGTATTTATTTATTTAATAAGTATTTATACAGACCGGGACTAAGGACGTTGTTAGGATTTTTAATTAGACTTATGATATGACGAGTTGTTAATTTTAAACTATTAGGTATTGAAAGGAATTATTAAATCTATTAGAATTACGGAATTATTTTTTCCAAGAATTTAAAGATCAAGTTTAAAAAAGAAAAACTATGAATTGTAGATTGACCTATATTTTATAAGAATAACAATAAAATAAAGGATCAGACATTCATAACAATTATCCATCTAGAAGAAGCAGAGATATATATTAGTGTAAGCTTTACACTCTTGCTTTGTCTAAAATCAATTAAAAATGCATCTGTTAATTTTAAATGTCTATTTGAAGCAAATAAGAATTTTTAATTAACTCACGTTTAAATTTTCAGTCCGTTTTTAATCAATTAGGTCCAACGTTTTACTCAACGGTTTATTTTGCTTGAAGATGTTTCTAAAAAATATATATTGTTTAGAATTGGAAAGAAATCAGATGGAGATTTTACTCACTTTTTCGGCAGCTGGGCATGTTATTTCTTTTTGTAAAACATTCGAAATCATTGGGTTTTAGGTCATGACCACAAATGTCAATTTGCCTTGCTTCTTTTTCTGGGCCTGAGCAACCATACGCACCATGATTAATGCAGTTTAAATTGTTTTGGTTCTTAGCCTCCTTCATGAGTGTTTCGCCGCAGTAACTTCCTTTTGGAAGGCTGCCACAATAACAACCGCTTCTTGATTTATACATTTGTTGGCTTTCAGGTTCGTAATATGACAACGACGAGACCAGAGAGATAAGGCAGATTAACAAAATAATAGACATTTTTCTTCGAATCTAGATATCAAAATTTAACCGAAATTAACTCAACTAATGCGGAAGTGTTTTTAAGCAGAAATAATATTTCAAGATCCACGGGGACGCTTAACAAAACTTTCAGATCAATTTTAATCTAAACCAAATTTCAAAAGGTTTCAACTGTTAAAACAATGGTCATGGAGTGTGGAAAGGAACAAAAGTGTTCATTCTCCACTTCATTGTTTCTTAATGTTACATATTTCGGACGGATTTATGTCCCATTAAGTCTGACCTTCTGGATTATGACTATCGGGTTGTTTGCTTTGTTGATGACTCATTCTTATTACGAATGTAAAATAATAACATTATTTTGTGTTGTTTAAATCAATAGATAATCAATACTAATCAATTTTACAAAGCATGTAATGAGTTTTCAGTATTTCAATGGTGCTTAAAACTTTTGTAGTTATTTCAAGTTTTATAAACAAAATTTCCAAAATTAACTGTCCTAATTTAGATATACTGCCTTTTAATAAATTATTTTAACCTTTACAATTTTAATCTAAAAACTTCCTAGCAACTTGAAAATTTAAAATACTATATCAAACTTTAAAACATTTTTATCCGATGACTTTGTTGTCTAAAAACAAAGAAAAAATATTTAACTTGCTCCTTTTTTCTAGTAAGCCCAATTGATCTGTGCAACTTTATCAAGGCCGTTTCTGATTGTCCAAAAAATTGCAAATGTAGCTTATTATTTAATACTCAGAACGAAGAACTGTAAACTGTTGACATACCAAATTTTAGCGCTCTATGAGTTTTTCTTAAAATTGGAATAGCATCATTTTGAACAAAAAATGATCTAATTTATTTTTCAAATTGATGGTTAATCACCACAAGATAGCACAGTGCAAAATCTAGGGTCACACAGGACAATGTTTGTAAATCCAATCTTTTACCCAATTTTCAAGTTGAAAATTTAAAACCTCTTGGACCTCGTTACTGTTTTTTCAGTTTTATTTAAAAAATTAAAACCACATAAAAGTTGAAACCACACCTAGTTTGAGCCACTATGGGTCCTCCAATTGTGCTAATTGTTAGCCCGAGCCAGGGCTGATAAGATTGGTGTTTCCGTCCGTCCGTCTGTCTGTGACACGCTAGCGGTCGAACCACTGGACGGATCTGGACCATGTTGTGCTTAAAATGCGTATTAGGCCAAGCTCTTGGATGAGTTTGAAAATGGGTTCAATCGGCTGAGGGGTGGGCCCATGGTGGCTAGTATCGTGTGTAGATATGATATTTCTATGGATATGTGTTATAATATACCGTTGGTTGGGTTTACATGAAAACATGGATGTATCGGTATCCCCAATCTCCTAAAAACCCGACAAGGCAAAAT
Source organism: Vertagopus arboreus (assembly GCA_034698485.1). NCBI lineage: Eukaryota > Metazoa > Arthropoda > Collembola > Entomobryomorpha > Isotomidae > Vertagopus > Vertagopus arboreus. The sequence continues at coordinate 2,915 of JAQGBQ010000820.1, forward strand.
TTTTTCAAGGGTCGTGCAAATATGACGTAATAATAATAAAAAAAATATTTTGATATTCAAGGGCTCCTGGAGTATCAGTTAGAATTTTTTAAACTTTGTTAATTTTTTTTTGGTTCAGCCACTATATTTGTGGACGACCCTCAATAATTTTGCCATCGGGGGTCGGCTTTTTTGTTATGGAGCATTAGCATGGGTAGTCGATATCGATGCATCCAAGCATGAAAGAGCAAAAAGGTATTTGTGACCAAATAGGTACTGTCTGCCACCTATTTGTTATAAAGTTTGTTAACGATCTTTTTAGAATGCACTTTATGCATTTAAATCATGCTTATAAATGTAAGAAGTTAAGTGACAGGATATCTATTTGTTCACAAATACCGAGCGAGCGAAACTACCTTTATTCTCTTTCATCCAACCAACTGTAAATTTAAAAAAAATGTAAACCTAAAATAATGAAATTAAGCCGTAACATTTTGAATAGTAGTCGCTATGACTAAAAAATGTCGATAAATTAGATTTTTCCACAAAATGTTAAGAGGCACCCTTCTAGGCCACACCCATGAGGTTCTAGAAAATGGCCGTATCAAGCTGAAATTTGGCATAGTAGTAGCGTATGACCCTCTAATATCGAATGAAAAGTTAGATTCTTAATAACTGATACACAGGGGCTTAGGCTATGTAGAGTTCTGCACTGTAGGTTTTGAAACTATTACATTGTAAAAATAAACTTTCGTGCAAAATTTTAATTCTATCGGACGAGTTTAAAGATCATTATTGTGTCCCCAGACAGACATACAGACACACACTGACACGTTTCTATAGACACTCAGGGTCGGGCTTGAACTAATTTAAAAACTTTTTTAAGGATAATCTGCGTTAATTAAACAAACAACCACATTTTAAATACATGCCCCTTTTTTTGATTAATAAAGAGAACAACTGTTTAGCTACGCAAAAAGGGGATCCTAGGTGAGCATAGTGTAGTAGTATAAACGGTTTTAATAACTTTCATAAATTGCTATAAACACCTAAAACTCATTTAAGAGTACACCATAGTTACTTAAAATGCATAGTAAATTTTCCCAAAAAGTAGGTCTCTTAAAATAGCCTTTACTATACGAGTTTTTGACCTACGACCCTGAAATTTTGGCAGATGAAAGCCAGATGACTGACTTGCTTAAAAATTAATTGGTGCTAATTTAAGATATGAAATTTTGATCAGACATTAGCGATTTGAAAATTGGATATCGATTTTTAAACGTAAAGGAATTGGAATTTGGAAAATCTCACCTACTACCTTTTATTGTTCAAGTTCAAGTAACTATTTCGTTGTCATAGTATTTTTAATGCATCACCTAGGAAAAAGTTACTTCCTAACTATTAAACATTATAAGTTTTTCATCTGATACATTTTAAAAAAATAATTGTTACTTTATATATATTTTGGTGCTAGACTATTATATGTGGTCACCTATAAACTCTTTACTGGGATCGCGATTTACTTGATATTCGTTTCAAGTGTGAAGATTCGTACACACCCGATGATGTATAAAGATGTGGGAAAAGTCGCTATAGAGAAGACCCCGTTTGCTGGTATGGACGTCTGTCCATCTCATCTCTTTCCTGAAAAATTACTCTCTGAAGTTGTCGAGTAAGTTAAATCTGTTGCTTTTATTCTGAAAATTACATGAGAACAATAAAAATTTAAATTTTCCATGCTAAGCTATATAAAATTATCAAGAAAGGTTAAGGATTTCAAAAAAAAATCTGCATTTGTGACCCAAAAATAATGTTTGTCATTTTAGATATTTTTGTGTTCGTAATATTGTTCACAACAAAAGTTTAAGAAAGATTTTCAGGTCCATAAAGTTTTCTTTGTAAGAAAAACAGCCGTGAATGAAACGGTATAAAACTTTGATTTAGTAAGTCCATTTATTAACCGGTGAATGGTTTGCTAACATGAGATAAAATTATTAAATCACAATTAAATTTTTACACAAGTAAACATAAGTAATAAACAAGTTGACATAAAATAAATGTTGACTTAGTTACGTACATATTGATGTCATTGTTGACTACTATCTTTAAATTTACCAAATTTACTAATAATATGCATACTGAAATTGAAAGCAACGCTGTTCAACCATGTATGTATCATTTTTGGCATCCACGTTACTGTCATTGCTCAAGTCTTTCTGCTAGTGTTCCATAGTATTCTTATTTACTGAAACTATTTTTCTAAACAATATTTTTGTTGATAACCAAATCAAAATTGTCAACACAAGGTCATAGTTTTTGCACTGCTTAGAGCATTCAATTTTAGCGGAATTACGGTATTGTCAATGCAGTGTCACTACTGCTGAATAGCGAATTAGAAGTATTTGGCCTTTGTAACGTCTTAGACAACGTATAGTGTGTTTGTAGATAGCGGAGATTATATCTAACAAGGAAGTTCACGCAAACTACAATCTCGGAATCGCTTGAATATTTTTGGGTTGATTCTGCTACTTATAAAAACATCATTGTGAAAATATGAGAGGTCATAATTCACATTAACCGTGCGAAACTAAATGACGATGTTAGAAAATTGTCATTTTTAATCGCTCGTCAAAAATAGAATTTGGTCCAATTTTTAAAAATTTAACAATTTTGTAATCACAAAAAGTAGTCCTTTCAAATAAAATTAAAATTTTCACAATTAAATCTTCTCGAAAATAATGCAGTTTTTTGCAGGCTGGCAATAATATACAAAAATAAATTTCAAAAATTAAATACGAAAAAGTGTGAACAAAATTTCAAATCAACTCGTCAACTCTGTCTTGAGTTTTTGAACAGACGGTCAAATAGAAAAACAAGAGTAACAATATCTACCGTTTAAGAACGAGCTAAAAATATGGTCTAAAAGGTCCAAATTTTATTATTTTAACTGTTTCGGTTTTAAAAACAATAACTCTTGACGTGCAAAAAACTATTCAAATTCATGTTTTTTAGGTTGTATGACAATTCAATGCAAACAGGCACATCAATTGATTCATTTGGTGAGAAATGGACCCTTCACCAAGCTGCTCAGCTGTATTTTTACGTATACAAACGATGTCAAGCTGCAAAAAGCCATTCAAGGTTCAACGGGGCTTGGAATCCCAATCAAGCTTTGGACAAGAAAACGTGGCTTAAAAGTCACAATAACATGAGTTTTCGAGATGATCCAGGAGACACAGATTTCCGAAAGATATTACAACTGGTCGATAAGGTACGATTAAATGTTTATCCCTCCGATCATTTCCTATCTTTCGTTTTCCGATATATAAAATTTCGCTCCCATATCATTTTCCATCAGCAAAAACTACTAGATAAAACGCAGCTGATGCTTATGTGCTTAAGTGAATGATAACGTCCTAGTTTCACATCTATTTTATTTAAATAAACGATAAGATAGAAATTTTTTTAAAACCTTTTACTCGTTTTAAATTTACTCGTTTTTTTCTTATAATTTTAACGAAAAATAATTAGAGAATTCAACGCAAAATTAGCACAAACCCAGGCACAGGCAAGCATCGGGTGCGGGGAAAACATTTTGTTTCTTTAATGTTCATTTTATCTAGTAGTTTTTGATTGTTGAAAATAATATGGATCAAATTTCACAAACCTCTCACTCTTTCAAATATCTTAATTAATATAATTGAAAAAATAAACTATTTACCATTTTGAAAATTTAAAAAAGCACAAAGGGACGGTTGACTGTTCAAAAATTCTTCAGGCCTGCCGGTGGGGCCCTGACGGGAAACGAAAATGCTCCGAAATTTTTGAACTGGCGCAAACCGAAACTGGCGACTGCTGCAGACTGAAACTCAAAGACGATTCAACGTACAGAATTTATTTTTTTAATTCATAACTGTTTTCATTTCTTTTAGTCATAAAATTTCTTGGTTTTCTCTAAGCGGAGAAAAGCAGCCAAAATGGAACATTGACGAATACTCGTTTACTGCAAAGGGAAAGGAAAAAAAAATAAAAGATTCTCCTTCGTTTCAAAAGATAGCCGGAAGTGAGTTTGGACTCACATTTGTACTTGTTATGGAACCTGATAAAATGTCTTGCCCTATCAATGAAGGAGCTGCATATATGGTTGAACAAAATTGATAAATAAAATTATCAACCTTCCTGTTCATTTGTTAGACTCAAATAAAAAACAAAAAATTGCAGGTGTATATCCACTCACCTCTAGATAGTCCCAACGCAAAGACTAATGGGATTCCGATACCTCCAAATCATGAAATTTACATTAATGTCAATGCAGAAATCACGATTGCGGATAAAGATATCTTCAACTTGCATCCTGTATGAACTTATTGATCTTATCTTGCACTGCTAAAGCTCTATATAAGCATTACGATTCAACAATTTATTTTAGGATACTAGACAATGCTATTCTCAAGAAGAAGGACAGTTTTTAAATTCAAGCGATTACACAGAAGAAAATTGCAGAATGGAGTGTCGTTCTTTAATGTTTCAGAGCAGATGCGGATGCCAACAATTCGGCACAACTAGTAAGCCAACTAGAAATTTTTATAAATCTAATTAAAAATTTTTGTATATATTTCACAAATTATTTTTTAATAGAAGGCAACAACGAAACCTTGTGTGGTCCACAACATGCGGAATGTGAAAAAAAACTTGAAGGTAATTTTAATTATTTTTTCTTACTTATTGCAGATTTCAAAATGTCAATTAAATTTATATAGTTATACCGTATTCGATGAAGTTATAAAAAATCCAAATATTATCTGAAAACAACAAATATGGCTATTTGTATTCAGATAGGCCAAGTTTCTACTAAAAACGTAGTTTATATGATTGTCGTGAATTTTTTTTATTTAATGCACTTTAAAAATCCCTTAAAGAAGATAATATTTTAAACTTTCTGAAAAATGGAGTTGTTTTAGAGTGGTAGTACTGGATTATTTATATAGGCACTCATAGAATACAAATCATACTTCAAAATTACTATTCAGTTTTTATACATAATTCCTTAAATCATTACAACATTAAATCGACTTTCGTGCAATTCAAACAAGAGAGACAAGAAATTTTTGTTATTGGCTGTTTTTTCATTCAAGTTAAGTTATAAGATTACTTATTATTATATATCCTTCTTACTACTATTGACATTTGAAAGGATCAGATATTGCGTCAAATCTTAGAAAATTTAATTAGTGTTTTATAGTAGTCACAAAACCATTGTGTTCTAGAAAACTAAAATTAAATTGAGTAATTTTTTTAGCACAACAGTCATCTAAAGTTATACTAAGTCAAACATTCAAAATGTTGTATTACGGGGACAATTTTAGACTCCAGTTTTAACAAGCTGCAATAGTAGACTATACTACATTAAGGTGTATTTTTAGCGTATTACAATTTAATTTGCAATAGGTAGCAGAAAATTTGTAGTAATACGCTCACAAAACTAGTTGATGATTTTATTTTTTTGAAGCCGATCTGCGAGTTTATGGATATTCTGAGATGTGCATGAATCTAAGCAAACCAATGACTTGCTATCGTGGATGTACGGAAGTAGTTTATACCACCGCTGTGACCAGTACACCGTACTTTGGAGAACTTGCTCTGATTCAGCAGCTGGAACTAAAGTCAGAAAAATTATAAATCTTATAAATTATTTTGAAAACATGAATATAATAATTACTTTACAATGTTAGGGACGGTCAGTATACGGCAACGGTGAAAGTATTTTTTGGATCGGATTACTTTGCCGCTAAGCAAATGCAGCAACAATACGATTTTTGGGAATATGTGGGTAGGAATGCAATTTTAATTACTTTGATGTTTATTTGAAATAACAATGTTTTTAATTTAATCGGCATTTCAACGATAAAATAGGAATCGTAGGTGGACTTCTGGGTATGTTGATTGGCTTCGACTTTATGACTGTGGTTTATCTCATTTATGCCTATGGAATTTGGATGAAAGGCATATGGCTCAAGCGGAGAAAGTGTGAGTGTCTTTACAAGCTTTTATTTATATTTACTCCATTAAATTTACTTGTCTATCTCTAAATATCAGTAAGTACGGCAACTTAATTACATGACTCACAGAATATTGTTGTCCCATTTCAGCACGAGTTGCTCAAGCAATATTCAACATGACTAATCACGTCGACCTTGTCAAGGCTCTATCAACCCAAACCCCATCGAATCCCATAGATTTAGCAGGAACATCAACTAGATCTTCTAGTCAACCCCGAACTTGGTCAGAAGAGATGAACAAACTGGACGCTCGTCTTAAAAGTATTTACGTTATTCAAAGCAGAGCCGAAAATGAGCCCATTGCCGCCACCGAATCATTAGACTTCGCTAATCCGATTGAACCAATTGACCCAGTCATTCCAACTGGATCAAGAATTCGAAATGCATTGTTTGAACATATGCCCAAGAAATATACGTTAAAAAATATTTTTAAAATTCCAACACGAGTTGCCCCGGCTGACTCCATCGAACTACTTAACATTGAACCAGCTAAACCTTATGACATGGAATTTGTTGACCCAATTGTTGAACCTGTTGTTCCAAGTGTGGCTGCACCTCTTGAACACAGGGACAATATTGAATTAGTTGACACAGCCGATTTGGAATCTGCTAATTCTATTGACACGGAGCGTGTTATCCCTATTGGCATTGAAACTATTCAACAACTTGAAATGGAAACTCTTGAAGTAACTAACATAGAGGCCATCGACTCAACTGACACGGAACGTGCTCATGAAACTTTTGAACGGACTAATACTGAATCTGTCGCCCCAATTGACTTAGTTGCACCTCTTGAACCAACCGAGAGTAATCCTATAGACCCACCTGAAGTCCAAAAACGGATTCCACTATATAAACACAAAGAATACCTAGAAAATGGACAAGTTGTTATCGTTCTCAACCCCAAAAAACCTTCATTATCCACTGACAAAGACATTTCTAACTCCGAAGATGAGATTTAAAGCATTCATACATCTGATTTCTGTCTACGAAAGTTTTTATTTAACTAAGATTACTTAGATAATTATTGTATAAGCATAAATCGCAATTAAATATGTATTATAACGGTATAAATCCACCAAAAAACTGCTTTTTTATAATCTGTTGTTTCAAAAATCATTGTAAAGTAGTTAAATTTCATCCCCTATAATCAAAAAAAGATGGCCTGTAACAATACACTTTAACTAGATGCTTAAAATATCTGAGTGACTAAATTGTTTATTTTATAAATTTAAAACAAGACCATTATTTACTTGAAGTCAATAGAAAATTAGTCTAATTTGTTTAAACTGTATTTATTAATTGTAATTTAAACATACTGTCTATTAATCACCTTACTATTCGAAACAAGAATTTAAATTAAAAATTACGCAAAACACAACTTTGTCTGTCTTTATGAAAATATAATATTTTAATTGTAGTGTACAGTGAATAATTATAGCTGTCGCTAGATACATTAGTGCATAACCTACTGTTAAAACAATAAATTAAATAAGAATGGTATAATTTATGAATAAAATATTTCTGCTACAGTAATAAATAAACCAGGAGTTCAATACATTAAATTTGATATTTCAAATTTTTTAGTTCAATCGTAAATTTTAGGGGTGACGAAATTACATGGGATTCAAAATACCAACTACAAAACAAGTTTCCAAAATCAGGAAATTACAAGATACAAACTATAATTTTTTCACGAAAACGGCAAAAAATCAATTTTGCAGCAATCTTGTAGTTCATTTAAAAATGGCACGGGTTGACTTTTAAGCGTTCGGATTTAAATCATTGTTCTATGCCCATTTTTCAGCCTCTACGTTCTGCACTGTAAGAACACTATTCGTGCACTTTTTATTTGGACTGACACATTTAAAATAAACTAGTGAGCAGTTTCTAGTAGAATCTTTTTTTATGTCTGAAATTCATATTTTGGATTACTTAACTTTTCATAATCTTCCGTAGTTTTAAATGATTGGATTATTTGTAGTACAAGATAAATTTCAAAATCTATTCAAATTAAAATAGTTTAAATATATTTTTTGGTAGTCGAGTGTCTTGAGTAAATCTAATTCAATGGTCTAAAGACTTTAAAAGGCTCGGGCTATATACAGCTCTGCACTGTAGGTTTTTTTAAAACAAATCAATCGTCAAGTACTTATTTCGGTTGGATTTGATTTGTTTAAATATTATCATATCAACGAATTAAGACCGGAGAGTTAATTAAATTTGTAGCCATTGAAAATTGCTTCAAAAGCTTCTTGCGACGAGTTTGCCGTGCGTTGTAATCTTTTCCTAAAAACTACTACGATTAGGTTATTTTTCGATAATTCTTCAATTTCAACTTTCAGTACACCAAAAAATTATGTAATTTAATGTTGATTACGAATATTAAAAATTTGATAACGTCGTCTAATCAATAATCCCAAAAACTGCAAACAAAATCCAAACAATCAGTCTCAATCTCCAGAGTATAACGTTTCAGTAAATCTTGGCATTAAAATTCATTAAATATACAAAAATCTGGCAACAAATTTTTGTCTAAAAATAAAAAACCAAACATGTTAGTCAGGGGTGGCCAAAATACATTTTTAAAATACAAGATACAAATATTTATTAAACATTAATTAATTATCAAAATCATTAATTATCAAACAGATATTTTGTATTTTGAGGTTTAGTCTGTAAGTATTTTGTATTTTGTATTTTGCCAATTTTAAAAAAGTATTTTGTATTTTCCCAATTTTAGGGAAGTATTTTGTATTTTCCCGATTTTGGGACAGTATTTTGTATTTTGCCAATTTGGGAAAAGTATTTTGTATTTTCTATTTTGAAGTCCATGTATTTTGACGACTCTTGCTGTTAGTGCAAAAATTAAATTTTATTAATGCAGTTCATTTAAAAAAACTCTTACCATATTGTCTAACTCATTTTTAAAAACTTCAGTTTCCGAAAAAAGAAAGGTAGGAGTGGCCAACACAATTGTTACAATCCATGTTATCGATGCCAATACAACTGCTCTTCCAAGGGTTATCCAGCGTTTTGATTTTAAGGGGTAGCACACCACCAAGTACCTATTATTATTAGTAAACTTTTTTTTCTAGCAAAGTCATTTTAATATTAAGATTTTTGTTTGGCTAAGGTAGATTTAAGGCATTCAAAAACTATACCTTTGACCTTTTCCATTGTTTTAAATATAAAAGGATGTCTATTATTGCACCTTTGGATAAATAGACTTTCCCTCTAACTAGAGATTGAAACCAGTTTTATATAAGATGCCTAAAACCAACTTACCAAAAATCTCTAAATAAATTTAATTTCCCTTTTAAACAAAATTATTGCCTCTAACAAGCAAACTTTTTAGATGTACGTCGCCGATATTCTCGAAGTATGGATTATTCCAAGGATAAGCTAAAATAATGGAACATTATTATAGCAGCTATGTGTCGATGAAACCATTCCGACGAGTTATTCATGATTTTCGACGAAAAAATTTTAAAAATAGGGGATTTGAAAATGCATGTAAATATTAAGTTTCCGTTTCAATTTCATAATTTTGGTAATTCTGGAAGTACCGGGGGTTGTTTAATTGAATTTGACGATTAAACAAAGAGTTCACTTTACGGTGTTATCTGATAAGTTACCTTACGGGGACTGTCGGGGATATATGTTTTTTTAACTGAGTAGTTTTTTTTGTTCATTTCTATATATTGAACAGACTTTGACTCATAAAATGCTGATTTTCTTTAAGAACTATCCATTTTAATTGTTGGTGTAACCAACCCCATTGGGGTGTAAGGATTCAAAAGATGATGTAGAGAACATAATGATTTTATTATTATTTTCGCTTAAGCTTTCGATACGATACTCGTACCTTCTTCCGGAGTTAATAAATACAAGAAAATATTTGTAAAGATAGAGAAGTAGATTAAAATATCAAATTCGAAATACTGCTTATCAATAACATTCAAAGGTTGTCAAGGTTGTTTGATAAGTGGTAAGACTAGATTAACAAATATTGGACTCATCTGCTGTCCCTCATCTCTGTTCAGGGGGTTCTCACATTTTCGAATGAAAAGACCCTCTTTGACCTTTCTCGGGAAAAATCTTGATTCACGAAGAACTAGACTTGCTGAGTCTTGAGTGATATGATGATAAGGATACTTGGAAATATGCTCCGCTAAAGCCGATTTTTTGTTATAAAAATGCAAGGTTTTTAATAATAATTTGTTGATGGAATTTATTGAGCTATTTTTCAAGAGCAGGATTTTAATGATAGTTTTTAGCTGTTTTGACGTTAAAAATCTAATTTTTTGTTGTGAGTAGGTTTTTAAAAAATGATTAATTAAATTCTAATAATTATTTCGTTTTTTTTGTAATTGTAGGTTGATGAATCGAGTTTTGTGTGCAAGAAAGAACGACTTTATAAACGGGAAGTACATTCGACGACAAATCCAGCCATTGCTTGCAATTCTTATGAGTGAAGGTCAACCAGGTCAACTAGCGGGTCAAGGCAGTCATTTCCAGCAAATCAATGGGAACGAGACGCTGAGCTTCAAGTGCCATTTCGTCGTCACTTTGGACTATCAGGACTTGGTTAGCAATATTTTCAAATTTAATTTTTTTTTAAAACCAACTTTAAAATGCGTAATAAGGATTTTCGAAAAACTTTTTGGGATATTTTAAGAATCGTTTAAACAAGATATTTAGAAGCAATTTAAAACCTTTTGAAATTATTATTATTTTTTTTTTTACTATTTTAGGACTTTTTAATTTTTTTTTTCTATTTCTCGGCTATTTTTGAGCTTGTTTAGATTTTGTAGACGTGTTTTCAAAGTTAATTCTTAAAAATTTGGTTTTAAAAGTTTTGAGGCTTTATTATTAGAGCTTTCTGAAATTTTGGGAAACTTTTGCAGTTTGTTAGGATTTTTTACATCCGCCTTTGGACTTTTTGAAACATTTCAAGACTTTATGAAACATGGCAATATTTCAAAGTGTGAAATTAATTTTTTTGCACTTGTTATTTATATAGCATTCTGACTGCATCCCCTCTGCACAATTGATATTCGAAAAGGCAGTGGCAGGTATTTTATTATTTAGATTTAATTATATATTTTTTAAAATAAAAGCTTTTGCATGGCATTGTTCTTAATTTAAAAAACTTTATATTTTTGTTTCTAGGTTATGATCATCTGAACCAGCTATATTTCCTGAGTAAAGTGAGAAAATCTTAGACTATTTAACCATAGTCGTAGTTAAATAGTCTAAGGAGAAAATGGCTTCGCTGTTTGTAAGCCGTTGTTTCAAATGCTGGCTTGGATCATCTTCCGATTTCGACCTTCAGGCTGCTCTCAGATTTGAAATGGTGGACAAACAGGTATTCAATTTCCCACTTTTCAACCATCTGGGAAATACTGAAGTACATATATTAACGCAATCGAAATTATAATTGCATTAATTTGTTGTAGGTTTTTGTTTTATAAATATTTCATACTTTTTTAAAACTTTCAATTTAAAACAAATATTTCAAAAAGCTAGTAATTGACGTTAGGTTCACAGTATTTTGTTCAAAATCCCAGCTATTTTTCAGCATTTACAATCCCATCTGTGAAATACTGGTAAATACAGGGAAATAATATATGTTAAAGTCTATTGAATTAGTTTTTTGTAAATGTTTGTTTTGTAAAAGTAAGGTTGGAGTAATTCGCACTTTTTTAAACTGTTTTATAATAATTTAAAAACAGGATTTAAAAAGCTAGTATTTGACATCTGATTCAAAGTATTGTTTTCAAAATCCCATGCTTTTACTGTGAAATCACAAAATTCTACATAGAAAGCATTTTTTAAACCGGTTAATTCACATTGAATCCCACAATAAAATTCCAGAAGGAAAATGCGTAGATAGTTTCAAAATCAAACATATATTCTAAGATTATTTATGATTAAAATTATTTAGCTGAATATTCGGTTTAGATAGTTTTTAATGATATATAATGCTTTTTTTAAAAATTATTTTGTACTATTTACAGGAACGGAATCGACTGGCGAATCTAGAGCGAAAGGGTAAATTGTCGAAAAGGAAACTGAAAAACAAATTGGCACGAAGTCAAGCACGGGCTACGAAGGCGAGTGCTTTGAATAATCTAGGTCAAGAAAGGTCAGTGGGTCAACAGATGGACATGTTCCAGCGAATTGGTCAAGGTCAACCACAAGGCCAACAAGGTCGTGAAGCTGCTCGAGGAGGAGGCAGACGAAACTGTCAGGTCCCGGCTAGTTGGAATCGTAGTGGAAATGCAGCAAGAGCAGAATTTCAGGGGACGAAGACTTCCTTAAATTAAATTCTATTTTCTTTGTCTTTTTTAAAGATAATTGTTAAAAATAATAATAAAATGATTAGGATTTTATTTTGAATTTGTGGCAGTCCATGTAAAAAAAATGGTACCATACTTTAAGAGTCGTTAACATTATTGTATGTCTTCTTTCTAGGCTCTTATCCGTGTAGTTTTTATTAGGTGTGCCACATTTAAGATCAATTAAATGCTAGTATAAAAAAATTGTATGAAATTCATAATTTTGCTTGTACTTTATTTAGTTTTTTAAAGATAATTGTTCAAAAATATTACTTAAATCGGTTAAGAAAGAATTAGTAAGTTGTGGCAGTCCACGTAAAATTAAATTTTAAGCTTTTAGATTTTAAAACATTGCTTGGTGTTTTACCCACTAAATTCATGTGTTAAATATTTATTTCCCTGGTTTGGTTTGTTGTTTGTAAATTCGGCTGTTATTTAGGCTTTAAAAAAGCAAATAAAAATGTGTAAGACTGATTGAAAATGGCCAATCTTACTTAATTAAATGTAATGTATGATGTTCCCTAATATGTTCTGATTTTTGAAGTGGTTGATGGTTGAACAACTCTTAAGTAAATTCATAATTGATTTGCCTACTTTATTCAGAAAAGGTAGTGCTCGATAACACTTGAATATATTTTTTGCTTTAAAACCTTTTTTCGGATATTAAATAGTACCCTTAAGAGGGTCAAAGGTCGAGTAATTTGAAGTGCAACAAAAGAGAAGTGATAAATCATTTC
>JAQGBQ010000821.1:0-16015 GCA_034698485.1 Vertagopus arboreus
GGTACCCCTACGGGTTAAAGTCGAAATTTAGTTTGATTATTAGTTAAGTTGCCTAAATAATGGAAGCAAGTTAGATTTGTTAAAAAACAAATCGTGACTATACATGCTAGTCTAATGGGTCTTTAAAATTGGGTATAAAAAGCCAATATTGTGGCTCATTTTGGCTCGGGCTATGCGAAGCTGTACTGGAGGTTTTATACATTAGATTGACATGTCCTAAGACATTTTGAGCCCATTTAGAGCCGATAGGTTAAAAATCTAATATAATATGTGACAGTCCAAGTAAAAAGAGCACAAAATTTTACTGAAAGAATTCAAAATAAAACATTACATCAAAGTCTTCTTCCAAGCTTTAAATTCAGAGCTCTTATAGTACTATTTGTGTACTTTTTAACTGGACTGCCACAAATGTCCAAGGTTTAAATTAGAGTACAATTTGTGCCTTTTTTACTTGGACTGCCACAAATGTTCTTGTTTGAGATTAATGGATTTGTTTACACATTGAACAATTTACTGAGGTCAGGGTTTGTAGACTGAATTGTCAATTAAAAAATGCAGTAGCGGTATTAAAAATCATCAGCTTATGAAAAAATAAACGATTTTATTCTCTCGAGCTTTCCTTTAAAAATTTTTAATAAAATACAATTTCGAATGAATAAACAAATGAAAATGAATAGAGAAAAAATGACTTAAATTGTAGCATATTTATTTTAAAAAAAATTGAAACAAAAATAAGATTAAACTAGTTAAATATTTTAATAATAATATTTCGATTTAATATCAATTAATCAGTGAAACATAAAAAAAATCTTTAAATATACCATATTAAATAGTATTACAGGGCGAATGAATTTGTTTACATTTTGTGACTCTTTACTATTAATACCCTTTAATGGACCTTTAACAGATTCAAAGGTCAAGATTATTTTATTATTACACTTGTAGATATTATTATTAGTTTTATTAGCTTATTTATTTATAGTACCTGGCTTAGTGCTCCCTCCTTCAGGGTCAGACTTCATTTTGATTTATTTGCAAAATTTAATTAAATTATTTTAAATCTTAAATATTTTTATTAAATTGAACAGAATAACACAGTGCAGGAGTCAATCTGTCAATATCCTTGCTCTTATCAAGCTAGTAAAGAACTAAACGATTAAATTAAATTAAGCTGACAGATGCAAAATAATTTGCAGACAATTTTGCCAAAACGTCCTTGCAAAATGTGCTAACTATTTTTGGCCAGTCGTCCCGTAGACCATTTAATGCAAAAATAATACTAGTCACTTTAGTTCATCTATATAATAGTAATCCTGGAGGTGGGTTGCATAATAATAATCATATAGCAACTTATATATACAAAAAACCACTTTTTAAGCTTTAGTAGTAATCATCTGGTTAGCACCATGTTTATGTCTTATGCCATATTCAGGGGCTGTTCGTAATTAAATTATATTTAATTTAAAATTGCTTTCGTTCTGATGTATTTCTAATCTGATTTCTTTAAATAAAAAATAAAATTCGATTGAACTTACGACTTACGGAATTCGATTGATTTTTTTCTTCAAAAATTCAGATTCGTCATTGTTTTAGAATTGAACACTCATGAACTGAAATTTTTTATATGGCAGAATTTATATAATTTATTACAGTATTAATCATTAAATATCTATTTTATTTTGAAAAATGTTTCAAACTCTCTGAAAACTTCAAAATTTTGTTGAAAATGACGTAAATTAATTCTAAATGTCAATTTCTATAACACAAATTATGAGTTGTGAACAGCCCTTTGTTATTTAGGATATATTATTTAAAAGCTGGTAATTATATATTATGATGCATGCAAACGAAAAAAAATCCAGTTGGGATGAATGTTTTCTAATGTGAGTTTCGTGACTATGGAACATGATACAAGAATGAATAAAAACAATCCATTTAAACCATTCTGTATATGTATGACTTATTTAATATAAAACAATTGAATACGTAATCATAATTAAGAACTTTGAAACAAATTTTGATAAAGAAATTTTTAAAAGAAAGAAAGATTTTAAATTTCTGCTTTAGGAAGTATAAATAAATTATTAAATTATTTGCTTCTAAATGTAGTTTAATAGTTTCATGAAAATGGTGTATTTTAATCTATTGCTGTTCATTTATACTCATTCTTAAACGAAACAATTTAAGTTATCTAAATATTTTAAAAAGTTAATGCACCGTACTGTAAAGACACTTTAACTGCCTAAAAACATAATAAGATGTAATATTACGTTTGCAATTAATATTTTTAAAACCCATAATTTTAAAAGTTTTCCTTCACTTTCATTTGTAATAGATATCTTATATCCTCGTATTATAAAATACCCTTACACAGTTACTCTCTAATTACCTTTAAAAACTATTGCTTTTATAGAAATGCTCTTTTAGTTTACTAAAAACTAATAACCCATAAAATATCAAAAATTGAAAAAAGTTAGTTTGTTTGATGCGAATTAAATCGAAAAGTTACAGGGTCACTTGGTAAGTGTCTATTGTCAGACCCATCTTAAAACAAAATAATTTAAATTTATATGATAATACATAGAAGTCGATATTCCATCTAATTCATGAATTCAATTGTATCAAGATAAAATATTCTAGTATTGGACCTTATCTTAAATTTTTTAGTATTTTGTCAATCTATATAGGCAGAAAAAATATGTTTTGAATATTTGGTGAATTTTTAATTTTTCTCAACTCTAGAAATATTTCGTAATGCATTTTTAACTTCGAAGGCATATGTGTCTGTCTGTCTATCCACACGATCACTCTCTTTAAATTTGACCGATTGACCTGAATTCTTTCACACACGTTTATTTGAGAAATATAAAATTGAAGTTAAAATATGAGCAACATCATCTTTGATGTTGACAAATACAGATTTTGACTAAATTTAAGAACAAATTTGTTTTTAAAAAGCCTAAAAACTTTGTATTTTATTTTAGTTGGGTTCTTTTAAGTCGGGCAGGGAAATTTAGTTTTTCACATAAAACTGTTATTGAAAAACATCAAACCCAGTCATTTAAATTATTTATTATTCAACATGTATATTTAATAATCTCTTAGTTTTTGTATTTTAAAATACAAAAGTTTTGTAGAGTACTTAAACATACTGAAATGCTGTCAGCATTTGAATATATAAGAAGATTTATAGACAAAAACAAAATTTAAAATTCATAACTTGAAATTTTTTGGCTTGAAAAATCGCAGGATGTTACGAAAAGTCATCAAATTTAGGCCAAAAGTACCTAATATCTAAACCTAAAAAATTATGGTGACACGTACAGGGTGTCCTTTAAAGTTGTGGTCTGTACTTAAGTGCGTTAAATCAGCAAAATCTCAAAATATTCTAATGAAAAATAGTTTATTTTTTTCAAAAATACATTTCATGAGCTCAACTTTCACATAAAATAGTTAATTAAATTGTTCGTTTTGAATATACATGTAGGGTAAAAGAATTTAGAAAAAACCGGATGAATTTTTATAAAATAACTTGGACAAAGCATTCTTTTAAGCAGTCCACAAATTTAATGGACACTCTTTAGAATTTAAATACCAAGCTGAGCATCAATTTCTTCCCATTTTGTACAACCTTTTAAGGAAACAACAGACAGTTGGAATTTTCCTGTTCAAATCGTCCATTTCTGGATTTCGATTTTTGGATTAATTTTTGGATTAAATTTTCAATTAAAATTAATTGAAAATGACGTCAACTGGAATGTGGAAGGCATTGGAGCAATTTGTGAACTTTTCAGGCCATCTTTATAATCAGCCATTCTATTGGGATAAAGAACTGAAAACGTTGCAAGCTTCGAATAAGAAAGATTTAATTGTTTGGTATTTTTTAACAGTCGCTACATTTGCTTTTTGGTTGTACAGTTTCATTTTTGCATGGCACCAAATCCTTTCTTTCGAAACGGACCCAGAGTTTACACAAAGGACGGCTCTGCTATTTACTATTTTGATTTTTGGACTCTTTCTCGCTCTGGGACTTATGTGGATGTACGAAATAAATGGAGAACAAGTTTCATTTACAATGAAACAATTGGCAAATATATGTCAGACGATGAAAGGTAAAGTTACACTTAGAAATATCACCTGTTTAGTTGTTTGATTTGCACAAGGAACAACAACATTTTAGCCCGAATCCAGTTTTGACAAAAAAATCTGAACTATAAACCAAGGACTGGGGTTCAAGCCAGGGTCGCTGCACTTTTTGCATCTTGTTTTCATGTAATATTGCACTTAAATATACATTTAGTCTTTACTTAATGAACACTAAATGAATAATTAAGTGCAATATTGCATAAAAACATTATTCAAAAAGTGCGGCGACCAGGGCTTGAACCCTATTCCCTGTTTTATACGTCAGATTTTTTTATGCAAGTGTTTGTTCTCAGAATTTTGAAAATTCAAGTACCTAACTTGTTTATACAACTCTTCATCTTTAATTTCAGACATAATTCAAAAGATTATCTTTATAACTGTAGGAGTTGAAACGGTTTTACAACGACTTGTTTCTTTCATAAGTAAACGTGAAGACATAATTCTTACTTAGCCCCCAAAAATGTCTTTCAATTGCATACACTAGAACCGTAAACGAATTGAGAAGCATTAATTGATTTATAACTCCTGCTAATTGCATTTATTTATAACTGTTGATAAGCCTCTGTCTCTTTTTTTTTTTACTAGATAAAAGAGAATTTGGACCTCCTGGCCGGGACACTTTGGGATTCTTGATGCAAGGAATGACGTTTGGATTTCTAGCTGGCTCACTCTTTGGCTTCATTCTACCTTTCATAAGAAATGGTGACCCTTCGCACTTTTTTACCCGAGGGTTGCCCCTGTCAAAGTGGCCCAAGAAGATCTTACGGTCTCTGATACTTGGGTCAGTACTGGTCCATGTCATGTTCACGGCCCTTGTCTTCTCTCTCTATGCTACCATCTATTTGGCTATCAACAACGCTAGCTTGTTAGCAGTCTCCAACTTGGTCAATAATACACACAAGGTAAATATATTTCTACTACTGAGGTTTAGGCACTCTTATTTTGACAGATTTAAAATGAACAGAACCTTTAAAATGATAAACCAAACGCAACAAAATTTTAACTGCTCATTCTCAAACATTTTTGTCACCTTTGACTGCAAACCGCGATCAAAAAGGTTTTGAAACGCCGATTTGCATTAAAATCCATAAAAAAGAGTGAAAACTTGAAGAAGTGAAAGCTGAATCTCCTCCTATAGCAGCATCAATTTTTTAAGCATTTGTTTGGAGGTGAAAGTAAATACTCAGGCTTATTCATACCAAATTGAAGCTGTACCTTTTACTTGAAGCAAATGCTTTTGCTTCAATTTTTATTCAAACGACACCTAGCTTTTGATTCGAAAACAATTTTGGATCAAATCTGCACTTAAATGTAACATTAAAAAAGATTGCCAAAAAATGTTGCGATGATTTGCAACATTTAGCAATATAGCTAAAATATAGTGCGAAATATTATTATTTAAATTGTGCATGCGAATAACATAGACTGTATTGTGCCAAAATCCGCAATTTTGGATCAAATCTGCATGTAACATTCTAAAAGATTGCTAAAAAATATTACTTGACTTCATTCGAGCACTTTTCAAGTTTATAGCTCCATTATGCGACATAAACTCAATTTTTCGGAGTTTTTGGCCCCAGGGGATGAGGGGTTTGACCGTCGGATTCCAAAAATATTACCATTCGAAAGAGTTACTTTAGATAATTGGAGTGAAATTGCATTTTTGACCACCATTTTTGCGAAATTTCTTTTGAGAAATTGTTTATTTTATACAGAAAATATTTGTAGATGGGTTTCATTTAAAAAAAAAATTCATTCAACGGTTTATTAATTAAAATGCCAAATTTAGAAAGAGTGTACAATTTTTTTTAAAGAAGGTTTGTAGATACCAATTTTGCTTGTCTTTTGGTTGTATTTGTAAAGTAATCCAAATCTTGTATATCTATGTATAATAATAAATTCTACAAACATAAACATTTGGACGGAAGTAGATGATTGTATCATAGCAAACTCTAATTGGATGAAAATTTATTGGTAATTAATTGCAAAATTTTTCGCATCAACTTTCTGCAAGTGCAAAATTGATCGCCTGTTTTTTATTTTTTGTAATTGCCGATTTTTCGCATTCATTTTTTGCAAGTGCAGATTTTTTGCATTCTTTTTTAGTCACTGACAAATTTTCACATTATTTTTTAGCAAAAATCTAATCCAAATGTTATTTTTACATAAATAAAGAATTTTATAGAATTAATTTTATTCAAAATTTTATATAAATCCTGTTACTGGGAAATCTTCAACTTCAACAAAATTATCCCGCACAGCATTATGTTGTGGCTTTAGCTAAGCGGGATAATTTTGATAATTTTCGCACTTGCAAAACACCATGCGAAAAATTGGCAATTGCAAAAAAATTAATGCAAAAAATTTGCACTTGTAAAAGAAGCATGCGAAAAATTCGCATTTGTAAAAGAAACATGAGAAAAATTTTGCACTTGCAAAAAATTAATTGCGAAAAATTCTCACTTGCAAAAAAAAACATGCGAAAAATTGCCAATTGCAAAAAAAAACATACAGAAAATTTGCAGGAGCAAAAAATGAGTGCGAAAAATGCGAAAAACAGTGCTAAAATGTTGCAAAACATTCACAACTTGCAAAAAACCATGCAAAAAATTACAACTGGTTATGAAAATGAATGCGAAAATTTCACAACTTGACAACTAAAAAAACCAAGCATAAGAACTAACTTGACAGCGAGTATCTGATCCTAAACTTCTTTATGTCCAAGTTGTTTGTAGATTTCGAAAATCTCACAAAAATTATTAATTTTATTATTCTAGATTGGTCGTCGCAAGAAAATACGAAATAATAATATAATTTAAAATACATTATTTATTTGACAGCAGATATCTGAAATCTAAAATGCAATAAAGTAGAATAAAAAAAACGAAATGCAGTTGCTTTTAAATTACTGTCAACCATAAGATTTAGGATTACTTAGCATCAGATTAATAAAATTTGGATTTCAGTCGGGAAGTTTTCAAGTTTATCGCTCCATTAAGCGATAAACTCGATTTTTCGGAGTTTTGGCCCCAGGGGATGAGGGGTTTGACCGTTGGATTCCAAAAATATTACCATTCCAAAGAGCTAACAAAAATCTGTAAATTGTATGCATTGAAAAATTCTATGAGCATTCCGCTTGCTATAAATTCGCAAAGTTTTTTGGTTTGTTAAAGAGCTTTTCATAGTAAATGAAACAAAGTGACTAAATGATACCAAATATATTTGATAAAGAAAAATTCCTTACGTGAACTTAAATAAATTTATATATTCTGTTGTATTTTCTTGGGATTTTTAATCACCTTCGGTTCGTTTTGTAAATATATTGAACTTGTGCATTTGAACATTCGTTTATATGAACGGCCCTAAAGTTTATAGCTTAGTGGAGTTATAAAGTAGAAAAGTGATCGACTGGACTTGAAGCAAATGCATTTATGTACCCATCATGTCTGTTTGTCAGTGTGTCGGCACAATAACTCTCTTCAAACTTGTCCAATTAACTTGAAATTTGGTACACATGTGTATTGGGTCAATACAAAGGCTAAGTTTAAAGATGGGCAAAATCGGTTGAGGGGTTGACCCGTAGGGGCATGTGGGTCTATTTGTATGCAATTATAACCAAATTTCGAAAACCCTTTTTAAGAATGTCATATAATTTTGAAATTTTGCGTAGGGATAGCTTATGATCCTCAAATATGAAACAAAGCTTGATTTGTAAAATGTTGTTCAAAGTGACCCTGTGGGGCCACCCCATCGGGTTTTTTAAACAATGCGGTAGGACACTGAAATTTTGTATGGTGGGGGATTATGGACCCTCAGTATCGAATACGAATATAGATTTCAAAAATTCTTGTTCAGAGTGACCACCACGGGTTTTCTAAAAGTTGGTCAAGAGAGCTGAAATTTGTATTATGCTTACTTATACTGCCTGAATAATGGAAACAAAATCAGATCTCATGATCAGATTAGATAAATGTTACTCAAACTGACCATAATTGGGTACCCCCATGGGTTTTTTAATAGTTGGGTTTGAAAATTTTGCATGATTAATAGTTAAGTTGCGTAAATAATAGAAAAAAGTTAGACTTGCAAAAAATCAAATACTGGCTATACAAGTTGGTCTAGCAAATCTTTAAAGTGGGTTTAAAAAGCCAATATTGTAACAAATTCTGGCTCGGACTATGCAAAGCTGTACTGGAGGTTTTATTCATACGAAACGTACCTTTTACTTTGAAAACTTCAAGCAAAATCATATGCTTGTCTTTATGTTTTCATATCAAGCATTATTCAAATTGTGCGTGCGAATAATAAAGACTATATTGTGCCAAAATTCGCAGTTTTCAATAAAATCTGCACTTAAGTAACATTCTAAAAGATTGCCAAAAAATATTACTTGACTTGAAGTAAATACTTTTCCTTCAATTTTTATTCATACTAAACGTTCTTTTTACTTCAAAAACTTCAAGTAAAAGCAAATGCTTGTTTTTATTCATATCAAGCAATGTATCACGGGTATTTTACTTGACAAAAATTGCTTTTTTTATTTTTATATTTACTCAAGAAAATTATTTACAAAATTTCAGGATAATCGGAGGACAAGCTTGAAAAAAATTATCATGCATACGGACAAACAGACCGAGGGTTCCATAAGCCCTCGAAGGCGGGCTGAAAAGCATACAAACTCAAAATCCAACGATGGAAAAGAAATGGAATACAAAGCTGCCAAATCCAAGTCTAAGAGTGTTATCGTCTATACGGACGGACAGACGGATAAACAGCCCATACGCCCTCAGAGTCGGGATAAAAAAGAAACAAAAGCTTCAAAAAGTGGAAGAAATCGACTTGAATTTTGTCTTTCTATGTTCAATGAATTACGAATTGTAAACGACTGCACAAATGCCGTGCTTAAACATGTCTTAGCTAATATCGTCGGAGTCTCTTTAATTCTAAGCATTATGTTTGGTTACATTCTGATCACCCAGTATGGCAAAGTACCTCTACTTACTTATGCAATCTGCCCTTTTTTGTTATTCGGAATATTATTCGCTTCTGTTGGATTATTCCCGTTGGCTGCAAATCTATTTGAAAATTCCATAAAATTTCGAAAAATTTGGAGTTGCCAACGAAATACTTCACTTTCTGATAGAAAGCGATTGAAGGCTTGTAGGCCGTTGAGAATCCAGGTTGGAAATTTCTTTTCCGTAGAAAAGTCAACCAGGCCAGATTTCATTGCTTTGGCAATTGAAAATACTATCGATTTAGTTATGTCAGTTCAGATTTAGAGCATTTTAGTAATAATCATATAATAGCCATATATTTATTTTATCTGATTGATATGATAGCCTTATAATCTGACTACAATAGTACAATATGGTATGGTATTATATCGATTTATTATTTAATTTTGAAAATCCCAAACTCCAACAAAATTTTGTACTTCAATTCTAATCAAATTTGGAATATTTAAAATTTTATGGTGATACTACTATACATAAATTGAATATTGAGATTATTTTGGGTAATTTTAGTGGTATCCCATCCTAAGAATTTATACTTTCACTATGAATAGAGGTCCGACAAAGCCGAGCAATAATTAACGGTCAGAGGTCATAAAAGTATTTTCGAGGACTCTTTCAGAAACATATATATAATATCCACATTTAGATTTAGATTAATTTAAATTTCAAGCTAATAAATCACAAAATAAACATGGAGCTTCTTTGAAATGCAATCTGAGATAAGCCCACAAGCACATGGAGAATGGGGGGACAAAACATCTTTGACCTCTGGGTTGACACTCGTGACCTCTGCAGCGTCTTTGACCTCTGGGTTGACACACATCGATTTAGAATTGAATTAAAAAGGGATCCATCGCAGACCTTTTTCTATTTCAGTGTTAAATGTTCCTGCAATAATTCTGTATATAAAGATTATGATTTTGGACTTAATTAGGCTAGAGATAATAATAATCTATGCATTATACTTGATTGTATCACACGGCAACCTATCATGGAACTGAACTCTGAATCGAGTAAATCGGTCGGTACTTTGTACTCCTACAAGCTGTCATACTTTAACCAAGGTGGAACAATTTTTTAAATACGCAGCAAGAAATTTTCAATTTGTATGAAAAATGAATAGACTCTACAAATGAATGTAGAACTTCTGTTGTTAATGACGAAATGTGTTTTAATTCTGAAACGGGTTACATTGAATTCATATTTTTATATTTCTATGCTATGATTTACATATGTTAGTTATTAGCAATTGTTAAATGTAAACGAGGTTATTAAATAAATTGAGATAAATTACGTATCGATTAAACGAGTAATTTTTGTGCATAAAAACTAATCTTTTAGGATAACCTGAAAATAAAATGCAAATCAAATTAAGATGTAGTACGCCTTTTACATCAGTAAAACACGTCTATAAACGGTAGATTTTCAATATGGACTTGGTAAAAAGTGTATGAATTTTAGTACGAAATGTTGAGGAAACGAATGGGAACTTAAAAAGGAAAATTCTAGAGGCATTGCATTATCCGTCAATATTAGTGAAGCTCAAAACTCTAAGATAAAACTAAACTTAAAGAGCAAAAGTTCTTCCAGGGACCCCACGGGTTTTTTTAAAATTGCCGTAGAAAGCAAAAATTATGCATAGTACTTACTTATAATTGTAGAATATTGAATGAAAATTTAGATTTTTAAAACTGTTTGTTTGAAGTGTGTCTATGGGGAAACCCGCATGGGTAAATCCCTTAATCACCACCCAATATAATTTAACACGGGCATGGGCTATGTAGAGTTCTACACTGTAGTTTATTCCAGCTTATGGATTCTGAACTCTTACAGTACTGCTATCTGTGTCATTTTCACTTAGACTGCCACAGCAAAGTTTTGTTTTCTAATTTTTTGAAAGTGATACAATTAGAGTAACTGGTTTTGGAGACCAGTGTTTTAAAATATACGTTCGAAACTGAATGAACTTAATGCCCACTAACCAATATGGCTAGGGAAGCCGGCCATGTTCGTTTTCAAGTGTCTGCGTGTAGCATCATTAACTCATGAATGAAATTCAATATTGTGGGTGAATAAAATACATGTTAGCATTCGTTTAAATGCAAGTAGGAGCAACAAATAAAGTATATTGTATTAAAATAATTTTTCATCAAATAAATAAAAACCTAAATTGGGTTTTATACTCTAACAGCCATTGAAAAAACTGCCAACCCCGTTTAATTATATTCTATATATAACATTCATTTTTTTCGGAATAACAGACTACAAAAAAATCTGCAAAATTTGATACGGTAGATGTTTTTATGCACATAGTACTGCTACCACAACTGGAGTCGCGATATTTTGATGTTGCGCTGTCAGTTACACGGTTTTTTGGTCCGGATACATGAAAGGCTTGAGCAGGAAACAAATCTACAAAAAAAACAAGCCATTAGAGAAAGTACAACCAAATTTTATCAAACCGACCTTGTTTAAGTTAGGTTATATTGATAAAGATGAATTCACTTCATATAAAATCGTGGAACACTTTCCACCAGACAAACAGACATGTGCCTCAGCAGCGGCGTGCCGACCTTTTGTACGGCCTGGTTTGAATTCGGAACCCCACCTGACCTTTAATCTGGCTCAGCTTGCCGTAACTTATCATATACCATAAGATTATACATGATGGTTTGATTTTTCAAAATACTCTGACCTTTGACCTTTTTAAAGGTCAACTATCCCAAAATCGTCAATGTTTTAGATTTTGTTGTTGGATTTATGGACTACTCAAAATATTGAATTATAGATATCCCAATATTGTAACCCTTGACCTTAAAATAATTTTTAAAGGCGACGAGTAAATTATTAAATTATTCAGTGGTGAATGAAACCCCTTTATGGAAATGCTCGGTCTGTCTGTGTTCGCTCTAACTCTCGAAGGCGTCAACTTTTTCAATTTTTGTTTTCGGATATTGGTTTATGTGTTCGCTGGGACGAATGAGTTTGAAGATGGGTAAAATTGGTCACACCCCCGAGGTGGTAAAAAGTCAAGAAATTTTAAATGGAAACATAAGGCAAGTGATACATCCTTTTATAGGTATCGATAAGACAAAATCAATGAGCATAACCGTCTCAACACTTGACGGCACTTATCATAGCTAAAAACTTGTGAAACTCAAATCGTTTTTGAATGTTCTATAGATTCAAAAACTGACATTTCAAAACGAAAAAGAGGGACACGGAGTGTCCCAGGCTTTTCTAGTAAATAAATAAAAAAGAAAACTAAACATCGTATCTAAATTTTATAGACACTCGTAAAAAATTCTCAGTGTTATTTAAGATATTTGGTTACCTTTGTTTTGAAGATACGTAAAAATGAGCCCAAAAATCTCGTTTTGTTGGTCATCCTTCGTGAAATCCCAAAATAATTTATTTTGATCAACACAGAACTGAACGGCATTTGGATACGTTTTCTGTAGCAATAAGTTAAAAACAATAACAATGAAAATACGTCCTTGGGTTTCAAACAATTTTTCAGGCAACACTCAAATATTTTATTCAGAAGGTATTTATGGATTTACTTCAACAAATTTTCAATTGGTACATCCTCGAAACTAAATTTAAACTCGATAGAAGGTGTGCTTGATTTATCATATTGTCTAAAATGGTCACAAAATTTACCTCAGTAATTTAAATTGAAAACATTGAATTCGCGTCGTTAAAATCTTTCTACAGTTTTAAATAAAAGGAGTTCAGCCTTATTTTAGCCACTACGTAACAACACTTCAATTGTGCATATTTTCGTATTGAATTCTCTAATTTGTGCAATAAATTTGTGTCCAAAATTGCAAACAATTTCACTAGGGACTATAGTGAAATTCCAAATGGACGGCAATTAAGAAGGAGAAAAAATCAAAACATAAGAAACTCGAAAGAGACAGTCGCATACATTTTGCTCGTGACTTTTTAATTTTTTTAATGGGAAAATTATCTCCCACCTACATAAGATTTATATTATATTGTGCCTCCGCTCTTACCCCTTTAACCTGTGGACAAATCTGGAACATCCCTAAGACCCTTTCCCCATAAACTGGTCTTTTTTGACCTAAAGATTTGAACTTGGATTGGAGTTTTT
Organism: Vertagopus arboreus; assembly: GCA_034698485.1. NCBI lineage: Eukaryota > Metazoa > Arthropoda > Collembola > Entomobryomorpha > Isotomidae > Vertagopus > Vertagopus arboreus. The sequence continues at coordinate 13,279 of JAQGBQ010000821.1, forward strand.
GAGAAGACGCTAGCCTGCTCATTAGGATAAACCCCAAAGGACATTCCCCTAACAAGCTTTTGATGAACAAGTTCTTTTGGTATAAGTACATGAGGCCCGCCTCGTCAATAATATCGTTGGATCCTTGTGACACTATCACAAAAATTTGCATTATCTAGAAGATAACGATGGACGATTCTTGGGATTCCAGTATCGACAGTTATGAATCGAAATCTGAATATTTGGGTGAGGATGACGAGGAAGAGGAATCGGAGGAAGAAGAATACCAGCCTACGGCAAACGAGATATCTGCTGCTCTGGACTACATCTTTTCTGCAGCCCCTGATCCAGTAACTAATTTCATCCTTTCAGAGAAGAGTGAAAGGCAACTTCTAGATGAATGCCCAGACCTTGTCATTTTTATGTAGGACAGCTTTGGTGGGAATACAATTGGACCCGACTGTCATCTGTGCAACGAGGTGATCATCCTAGACCGTATGAGATATGTGATTGAAGATACAGCATACTCAATTGTTTGGACTAAGGAGATCACGGACAAAGAACAACGTCAAGATACATCAGACTTGTCAGTAGGAATTTTACTGTGCAGTTTTTGCTTCGATTACTTTCGTAGATTTAAGTGCAGTCTTCCCAACTGAATGTCCCACAGATTGTATATTGATATAATTCGTACCAAACTGTGATCACTCCCTAACTGTGTTCCAATATTCTGTTCTACATTTAATCATTCTACTATTACTACTGCAGTTCACAAAAATACTATGTCATTGACATTTAAGCGATTGTTGTCATACTTTTTGAAGTATGACTATTTGAAGCTTGAAATTTGTATAGAAAATATAAACCAGATATTGTTTATACCAGTTACTTATGAGTTATTTGTAATAGGTTAAGAAGTTTTACATTAGTCTGATCTTGTTTACAATTCGGAATTTCTAGATTGAAAAACCGTCCCTCTTGTTAATGGAATAATATACAGTTTATGCTCTAAAGGTTATGTATAGGTTATTTTTTTTAGGACTATTTTTAATTATTGCATTATCCATGTGCCATGGGTGACATTATATTGAAAAGAATTTGTATAACAAATAATATATTGCTGTCATTAATAAATACTGAATTAATTAATTAAACTGTTCGCCACTTCTGAGAACGGAGTCTTGTGGGGTATGACTTGGCCAACAACTTCACCAACATCGTATTTGCCCGTATTTGCCAAAATGGAGATAATGAGGTTTCAAAATCGCAGTGTTGCCATTCTGAATGTAGAAGAAATCTATTTCTGGGAAGGAGAATTTATTCAATGCAAGTGTATCTAGGCCTCCAATTAAAGAAGAAGACCTACCTAGTAGTACACTTGCATTGGAGTAATTCTCCTTCTCATAAATAGATCTCTTCTGGATAGGGATGGTAAGGTGGATTTGGTTATCTTAACCTTGACTCTTGGTGCGAGTACAAGATCGAGTATTGGAATCGGTTATCCAGATTCTGACTCTTGGAGCGAGAACAAAATTGAACAATGCAGTCGATTACGTCGAACAAAAGGTTTCAGAACCCTCACTTCTCTTTTAAAGATCAACTTTAAAAAACTCCACCTATCGACGGTCCCAATTCTATGTCAAAGATGTCGAAAAACCGACCATTCTTAATAAACCATATAAATTCCCAAATACAATACCAAAATCAGAAATCTACTGACCCCGTTGCGGTTAAGCGACGAGAAACTTTGACATACGTTTAAGTGACTCAAAACGACATTAACCAAATGTAAGATTCGGTGAGATCCACGGCTAAGCTTTGTAGATCAGGAGAAGCAGGAGTAAATTTTATGTCTATTGCTACATCTTGGTCAATTATATTACGAGAAGGTATATTCGTTAGCCACACGAAATGCCGGGGTTCGATTCCATGTGACTTCTCATTGAGTTTTTGGTTGTGCGGCGTAGGTTTTTACCCATTCGTGAAGTTTTCCCTTCTCCACCCCGCTTAATATAAGTCCTGGGCTAAATGGGCGCAATCGGACCCTCCCAAGCAGCTATTCAATGAAACAAAAAATAGTTAAAGTCCCCCGTCTGTCTTATTGCTCTATAAGCGACGTTAAGGTTTTTATTTTTTTTTGTTTAAATATATTAAAAAATAATTAATATGATTTGATAATTGTTTAATTTTTAGTATTTCACTAATAACAAAAAATATCTGATTGGAATATTCATTTAAATAGAGTTTTATTAAAGGGCATGGCACACATCAGATGGATTTTTGTACTTTCAGATTTCCTCAATTTTTTTTATATGTTGTGCATATTGATACTATGATATTTTTTTAGTATTGCGCCAACCCTCTAACCCTATTGACCTCTAGAAGGGTCAAAAGGTTCCCAAAAGGAAGATATTTTTTATCTCTAACCCGCACATATGATACACCAAAAAATTGGAAATTTAACTCTAAAAAATAAATACCAATGTACTTGACCTTTGTGACCTAAGGCTAAAGCGCTAGGTCAAGAAAACAACAAAAAAAGTGTTTTTTAGTTCCTTTAGGTTCGGAAGATACCGCCACCAGTCCACAAAATAATTCAAAACCAATTTTTATGTGCGTTTTTGGGGACTTTTAGAATCTTCTAGAGGTCAATAGGGTCAAGTTACAGTGTCGGCGCAATACTAAAAACCTCAAGTACAGCTTTGCATAGCCCGAGCCAGAATGTCACGATTTGCTTTTTATACCCACTTTTAAAGAT
>JAQGBQ010000822.1:0-15986 GCA_034698485.1 Vertagopus arboreus
AAATAAATTTCAATATACTTTTGTAACTTTCTTTTGGTTACAAATACTAGGTACTAGTACCACAGTTTCGGACAATTCCACAGCCACTTATATTTTGCAGAAATATCCTAATGCAGAAAGTGCGTATCTCAATTTCACTTAAGAATTCCCATGATCCCCTAGCCCTTTTACTAAGCATATCTAATCCCTCAGAGTCTCTTCCCAACTTACTTACTTACACTTCCACGGATGAGTTGCAAGATCTAAAGCTTCTTTTGAAATACAGACAAGAGAGAGATGCAGAGACAGAGAAAACGAGGAAACTGTGTCAACTTTTCTTTAAGACTTTCTCTTCTCTCTCTCTAACAATGAAATTTCTTGATAGCCAAAAGACTTCTAGAGTCAAGACTCTGTCGAAATCGACGTGAGTATTTTCTTCTACACTTTCTATATGGTGAAATCTTCCTTGTATCACATAAAAGGGAAAGAAAGGGTTTATACGCAAAGCATAATAGGTATGCAGTGACGCTATCGTAAAGATAGCGGTATATTATATGTAGTTGTTGGTAGTGGTGGCTAGTATCTCCTTTTAAAAAGATGTTGGATGCTGTAAGACCTTCGATCGAAGACCTCTCCGGCAAAGAGTGAGAAGAATAAGCCCTGTTAGCCCAAAAAGAAAGTTGTGTCTTTTACACAAGCAATAAATTCTTTGGACAATGCTTATCTCACCAGACAATATGTTAAAAAGCCTATGTATTCCAGCAGTCAAGATTCTGAGCTAAGTATGGGTATGGATGTGTGAGAAAGTAAAGGAAAACTGTATCGAATCGATTCTTAGGAGGAAAAAATCCCTTTTCCTTCAAGAACATGGAATACATTTTCTCGGGCTTCCTCCTTTTAAAGACTAGAGATATTTTTTGTATATAAAGTCCGAGACAAAGTGGGAGAGCATCATGCCAATTTCGACGAGGGAAAAAGACCATTTCCTTCCCATTACGTCTGTCAACCAAACAACTAATCTATCTCAATGAATACCCTTAGGCCTCGTGTAGATAATAATATACGACTAGTGTGGGATACTTTGTAGCATCTTGAGGATATGCGACGAAGAAAATGGCATGCTTAAGGGATAATATCCTGTTCTGTACTAGATTCTAAAGCGAGAAAATAGAGTGACCTGATTTTTTTGCGAAAATATAAGCAAAAGACCTCTCTTTATCGGATTGCACTTAAATGGTAATTATGCTTGATAGAAAAGACGTTATGAAAAACGCTTACTGGATTTACTATCACTAAACTACGTAGTTGCGAAATAACCTTTGAAAACCTTTGATCTATTTATACATTAAAACAGTCAACTAACCCGAATACAGCTAACCTTATAAATATTAGATTATAAGATTATTAGACTAGTTTTTGTGTAAATTCAGCAAAACAACTGAATTCAGTTAACAGTCTAGTTTATGTATAGAGATAATTCCTTAAGAAATTGCTAACTAGACAATTATAAGATGAAAGAGATATTTAAAGACATTTGATACTCTAGTACATAAATTATTTTTCAGTAATGGCCATTCACAGGTAAATACAGGCTTTCAAAAATTCCCAATTCTTCTAGTCTATCGTTTCAAGTTTCAAAAAGCTTTTATTTTTAGTTCATCGATGGATAGAGAAGAAGCTAGAAAAAGTAACCTTTACGAACTGGCAATTAATTTAGGAAAATATTGACGGGTGTTGTCATGTTATACTCAACAATGCAAGGCTAAATTAGTTATTACACTATATTAGCCATTCCATAACCCCTTCTAAAATACCTCCTTCCACTGATAAATCCACCTCCGTCCGGAATGAAAAACTGCAATTTGCAATTCAACTATAAAATTTGCAACTCGTTTTTGTTTTCAAAAAAATTTGGCCCAAATCAACCAGTGCAGCTAATGCAAAGCAAACAGTTTCTTTGGCATATAGACACAGTTGTGCATGTAGAATCCTTTATTAGCTAACAACCAAAACCAAGGAAATACTACTACGGAACTTATGCCCACAAAAGTGTTGAAGAGACGAGTAGGCGAATACTGCAAAGAAAAAAAACTCGTAAATTGTTTACTCGAAAACTCTTCCGTAGAAAAAGAAGAAACAAAAATTTAAAAATTTTACGAATAGTAAATCCTGTGAAGCTAAAGGCAGAGGGAACTTTCTTCTTGTATCTCTAATGCAATTTGCATCTCATTTCAAAGCGTCTTCTCTCCGTCACTTTTTTATTTATGCTTTCCACTCCTCCTTCCTCTTCGTTCTACTAACAAAGTTCTATCTAGTTTCAAGTAAGACCTTTTGCATAATATGATACAAATATAATGTAGCTAATAGCACCAAGAAGGGAAAGCTTTACATCATTTCATGACAGAGACCGTCTGAAGGCTGTAGGCAAAGTCATTACCTTCACGTCCACAGTACTCAGCGAAAAAAACTAAAAGATCTTATAACCGATTTACTTAAACATATCTAACCACTTTAGTATAATTTTCTCCGTTTTTGAACCCCATCTTCTTATTACAATTACATAAATAAACTCTGTAGTTACGTTACAAAACGAATTTCCAAAAATGTAATATTTTCTTTGTCAAAGAAAAAATTCTTTGTGCTATAAACCAGAAACGTGTGGCCATGTAATTATATATTGTTACGACTAGACTCGTCCTAGCCAAATTTGGTTCATTAAAATGGTAAACAAACCTTATTTACTTAAATTTTGAAAAAGTTTGGCTAGTCCCCTTTGGCGTAAAACGCAAAGGAATGTTTTTCTACAAAATATATTAGTAGCAGAAACCGTCATCATATGCCATTAAATTCTAAAATTATCAGCGTGCCATTCCTAGAGTATTTGAAAATTCCTGAAAAGCCGACTGCCAACCTAAACAGAAACCATACAATACACAATATGTATTTAGTGTACGGAGCAGTATGATAGTGTGAAATATGAAATGGGTTATAAAATATGAAATATTGTTAATTTAAGAGAGCAAGTTTTGCAATGAGGGTATAATGATTTCCTAATGGCTTGTTATTACTCTCGGAACCAAATTGTGAAATATTCCTCTGAAAACTTGTACTCTACAATAAGGCGTAAAGAAAATTTGAATGTATGTAGTAGTGCCTATAGATTTGATAAGTAATTGCATGGACCAAGGTAACTAATGTACCAGCAAGGCATATGGCTTCAAGTAGGTCGTAGTTCGTGGACTGTAGATACATGTAATGCAAAAGGGCTTGGAGACAATGTAATATTATGCCGACATTTTATTACCAGCTCTCCACAGGGGATTTCTATTTCTACATAGAAAATTTCGCATCTTGTGATGATCATTAAGCCTACGCAATTTAGCCACCGTTTCTCATACCTCTTTGACTACCCTACCGTGTTTTATTATAGGATGTGAGCATCTCCGAATATCTGGGTTGTAGCAGAAACGGCTATTCTTCATACAATTATTTTAATCACCAATGAAACTTTGATACTGTGTATATAATATGTATCCACGAAATTAGACCTAGCAAAGCCTAGGGCTGGAATTATTATTGTTATTAATATATATGTAATATTATGTATAATGAGACCTTGCCTGCTTTTCCTTACACTGAACTCAAATAACAATGTCATTTATTTGTCATTTCTTGTTTGCCAACTCCAGCCTCAAACTTTTAGACTGGATTTTACTAGAAATGGGATTTAAACGAGAACTGGAGCCCTTTTGTTTTACTCCTTGAGATTTATTTTATTAAACGGCCCCGATTTCTTCTCGAAACACAAAAGACGAGAATGATCATGGAAGCGAAAAACAACCTTGTCTCGGTTTTCCGAACCGTAATAAATTAATTGGGATTTCAAAGCAGCCAAAACGTAAACATGCTCAATTCAGACTACAAAATGATGTATAGAAAACAAATTAAAAATTGATTACATAAGGTAGCACAATATTTACATTTCACAGGGAGCCGTGACTTTTTTTACGATATTCTAGATGTGTACCTAACAAATTCATTTATACCAAATAGCAGTATCCATGTTGGTTGGCCAAAGTTAATGACAATAATGATTAACTCTTTTATTACAGAATAGATCACAGCCGTCAATGAAGGTGGTTGGGTGAAAATAAAATTTATTTTTTCAATTGGTCCTCAGGGGGTCCCAACGAAAGAATTGTAAGTAGTTGATGTTAGATCGGTCGGTAGTGGCATACTGAGAATAGGAAATACTGACATTGTGGCTAGAGTTTCATTTCTAGAATTGAGAACGTGTTAAAGTTCTCATTGAGTTTGTTAGGTAAAAGAGTAATAATTCAAGAGGGAGGCAATTCACGGTTTAATAAAGTTTCCCCACTGACGTTAATTACATTCTAGTCTGATTTGAGACAATTAGTAAAAATACGTGGAAAGCTGGAGAGACACAGAGGTGGGGGAAATTAATGGTATTTCGGAACGAGTTGCTCTCTCTCTCTCCAATAGAATGGCTACTAATGGCCAAATAGGCATTTTTCATTCTGTCTATATGGACGAACAGATATACTGACATAATCTCTCATGTCGTTCATCCTATTCAATACTGACTACTCTTCTTCTTCTTCTGTTAGCCTCTTTCCTCTAGTCCATGGAGCATCGCTTTCTAGTCACAATATATGTAATAGAATGGATCTGAAAACATCTAATAAAATCTAGAATCTAGATCTGTGGAAGAATAGGTCGACTAATCCCCTTGTCGATGTCGTTCATCATTATACCTCAGGAGTCACAGAAGAGTAATACACTATGGATTCACTAGCTTTAATACCTAAGCCTTTAGGGTGTAATAGTCTCTAAAACTATAGGAAGGATACACAACGTAGTAAGATAATAGTTACTCTCCAAGTTACCGTTGCCCCGCAGCGGGAAGCATTGTCTCGATAGGTCTTTTGATATTAAATCCATCTCCGTAACAAAATGAGCTTTGAGTCTTGTCAGAGTATCAAACTGGTCTAGTTTGGTAAGGTGAACTGTAAGGAACCCTAGTCAATGCATACTTCAGTCTAGGTTAGGTTCAGAAGGACCCTCTTATATAATTTTCTACTTGTATCTATGGACGATCCCTTGTATTCACACGGAGTCCTGTAATGAAGAGAGAGGGTGGATGGATGGAATGCCAACTATCGAATTTCACATCGGCTGTCAAACATCCGAAACCGGAGGGTATAAGCTTCACTAGCTAGGACATCATACAGTCAATAGTATAAAGCGCGTGTATTGGGACTAAAGTAAAGTACCCGGATAAAGGGATTTTGTCCTCTTGGTTCTCACAACTCCGGAAAACGGTAGAATACAAAAGTAATCCCTAAACATATAGACAACTCATTGTATGGTTAGTACTTCGGACATTCTTGATAAGATTTTTATACACCTATATATCGTTGCATGTAGTCAAACCGATGGACATCGGATGCTTTTCGATATATGTATACATATAGATATATTTTTGATGGACCATTTCTTGTGGCGAAATAGACATATGGAGAAAGTTGGAAAGAAGTTGTGTTGTTTTGTTACGTGTCACTCCTCTACACGATTGGAACATTGGAAGTCAAACGGAGAAACCGTAGTACTTGAATTTTCTATTATATTGCCTGCAGTCTAAAACTAACTTTCCTTCCTTTCTCTTACTCTGTAGACTGAAGAATCAAGAATCGCAATTGTTAGATTCTTGGTGGGATCGGATAATAGAGAGACTAGAAAAAGTATAAAGATGTATGTACTTATGTACTTTTGTAAAAGGAGTGGCCCCTAAACCCCACTTCAAATACTGCATTTGGGTTTGGTCTACTATAGCTGCACATTTTGAAATACCAATAATAACAGCAACACCAAGCAAGGCAAAGAAACACCCGGAGAATCGATTATCCGATCGGGCAGTCAAAATTTGAGAACTCTGCTGAAAAAGGATGAAATGCAACAACGTTGTCAATAGTATGGGCCATTGGGCTCTAGCTTTGCTACTTTCTCTACTTCTGTGGCCCAGCAGTGGCTTGACTAATGCCCGGTTTTCTCTTAAAACTTTCTCCGGGCAAAATTCTCAACATTAGCTTCCCTCTGCAGACAGTTCAAATTACCTCGGACCCAACCGGGATGGAACATTGGAACTCTTCCCGGGTATTATCAACATCAACTCCTCATCCTGTCTGAAGAAAGCTGGAACAGTATGGAGAGAAATCCTTTTGTAATCTTATCGTCCTTGTTATATTGTATTGTAATACATCCTATGCATATAACCAACTGGTTTCCTATATAGACTTAGAGACTGTGTAGTTCTTTTGTAATTCTTAACCTCAAGCAGACAGAGGTTAGGCCCTGATGCTTCCTGCAAGTTTCAAAGTTTCAAAGATTGCAAGTGTAAGAAAAGAAAGCATAGGACTAAGAAAAGTGAGACTCATTTATTTTTAAGAGATGGGCTTAAGCCTTCTCCATGTTTACTCAAGGGTGGAAATTACATGGGACAAAAACAATGTGGGATTAGTACCCTCGGAACTAGCAACTATAATGATAGGGCTAGCAGACAGACTACTGACTGTGAGGCCTAAATTGTATCAACGTATCATCCATATATGAAGAAACCTAACTATGTAACTGGAACAATAATAACTATAATAAAACCGAGTTAGTTTCTATCGATGTATCTTTCTACCCAGACTTCCAGCCTTGTGGTCTGCTACTGCTCATCTATACATATAAAGTGTGTAGACATATAAGGTCGATGCTCGAATCGAAACTCTAAACCTCGAAAGTTTCTGTTATTCGTCAACCATTTAATTACAATTGTCTTGTAGTATTACTGCACATGGTTGCGTTTCCTACTTCTCTCTGTTAAAGGATCTATGCATATAACTCTTTAACTAATTTAAGGATTTCTTGACTTCTAGAAGTGGAAATAAATCGAAGGTTAACTCTTTACTTCTCCTTGGTATAGATGCAACTATTACGGTTTAAGCATTGAACTTTTGATACTTTTATTTTTTCTTGTGTAGAAAGCGTTATGGAAGAGAAGAAATAAATTACAAATGCCGCATTCAATCGACGTAGAAATGTTTAACACGTGAGGAGAGAGGACGAGGACAATGTAATGTTCAGTATAACTTTTTTCTGCGTTTTTCTTACAGCCGTTTCAATACTAAATCACGTACACAGCTAAATTACTGTCCTGTGTGAAAATGGTTGTTAAAATGTCGGATGAAAAGAAAAGTATTGGATATTACATTGGGGTTTTTAGGTACTTGATTTCATTCCTTAATAAACCCGATTTCTCTCCTGACCTTCCACTTTAGAAAGGCAGATTTAGTGGGCGTTTTAAAAATAATAAATTACTTTAAAGTTGCAAATATTTCAAGTATTCCAAAAACCTCATTTCTCTTTGTACTCATTAAATGTTTTGTCACGGGTATTTATTTGTAACACAAAGGACCTTAGCATATCTGTATAAAATAAATCATGTATCTAGTTAACAAGCTATTAAACACTTGGAGTGAAAGGTTCATTAATCATTAATCTTTAATCTCTTCATTCCTGTGGTTGCATGCCATTAGGTTGCATGCCTTACATGATTACTAACAGATTACTCCTCGTGTAAGCTTGATGTGACAAGCGTATCAAAAGGCTGTAGACAAATTAGGCTTCCGTGCTACAACCGAATTTATTTTATACGATCAACTCTACAAACCTGGGTGATGATGATGGTCATTTGATTTTGCACGTTTTATTTCAACGTTAGTGGAAAAGACTAGACCAAATGGACTAGTTCCCACCACCACCATAACATTACTAACAAGAGTATGGATTTCATTAATTGTACCAGTAGGATTTTTCTCTATTTGTACCAGTCTGTTTTCGTTGCCAATTTCTCCAAATGCTAAAAGCATGAATACTTTATAATACTGTATTAATTTAATGCTTCCTTGGAATATTATTAATCATGTGTATTCTTTATTCGTTGTATTGTTTGTTTTACTCCTGCTATCAGTGCATAATTGCATATTGATGTAGTAGCCCAATGCTTAATTATGTTGAATATTATTGGCTGCTCTACTAACCTTAAATACCTTGTAATTAATGGATTTTTAGAATTGCTTGCCCATTCTGAAGACAATTTTCCAATTAGAAATGACTACAGATTATTAAATCTCTTAAAAGGTACATTGGGTGGTATGCCCGTTGCTAAACAAATTCTTCAAAGTTATTTACTGTCGTCTTATATTCCACAGAGTTTTTCATATAAGATGAATAAAGGGGATTAATTTGGTCGAGGGTTGTTTACCAAACCTCGATGAGAAGTCTCTTTCATCTAGATGAAAAATATTTACTTTGGCAAAATTAAATACGATCTGCAAATACTAACTCCCCACTATATTACTTTAACTACAAAGTCTACCATACACCAGTCAGTATAAATAAACAACAAAATAGCATCAATTTATACAAAAAAATCCCCTGAGACAATATAAATCTAGGAATTCATCAAAATGTAAGTTAAGTGACCTCTTTGTCAATATAAAATATTGAGAACCCCAGATTGACGTTGAAAACTAACTAAATGAAAATTAGATATCATCATTTCATTCAATATATTACTTCTTGACCAATACAATTTTCTTTAATTCTTTAAGCAAACAAGTTCCAATGACCTCAATGATGGCAATATAAATTGGAATTAAATAACTGTCTCACTCTCAAGGGCGTTCTAACATTACAATATTCAAATGGCGATACAAAAAGAATGACGTACATTGATAGACGATTGTTGGTTTAATAAATATAAATCTGTTTGTTTATGGTTCTGAAAATTATTTCTTGCAAAAAAACTTACGTCTCGACGAAAAGAATTTATATAGAATAGTTATGGGAAATCGAGACTACATCACCTTGCTGCTTCATGCTTCCATAAATTCCCAATGAAGCTAAATCACTAATGTGATTATATATAGCGAGTTGACTGACGTGCAAAATATCTGAACTAGAAATCTGCTGAAACTTTAAATTTTGCTGAGAACTCATTTATTCTTTGCTCAACTTTCCAAGTCGGGTCGGGGTCTAAGTCTTCTAAAGGTAAATCTTGAGCTGCATATACTGAGGTTCTTGAGAAATTCCCTATGATCACATAATTTACTCAATCAACACCCACTAACCTCAAACTTTTGTCTATTAGTTTGGCTACAAAATTGGGGATTTGGGATAAAATTGATGGAAAATTAATTCCAAGAGATTGCAAAAAGTTCTAAAAAAATATGCACAGAAAGGCTAAGTTCATTAGTAAGTACCTACTTCTTTTGTTATAATTCTTGCTAATTTATTATTCATCTTAGCATATACTTTACTTCCTCATTGTACTTCATATACTTTATAAGTTTTTTTTGCAAAAAGGAAAACTCCAGGAAATTCCTGTTAACTTTTACGAATAAGTAGTTCAAAGTTATTGCCAATTAGCACACTTTTGTTTCATACATGATAGGAAATACTAAATTTGAGAAGCCATACAAACTAACTGTACTCTTAACTGCAACTCAAAGACAATTGACTCTTTGAAAATGAAACAGATACCAGGTTTGAAGCGAGTCATGTAATGTGATGACATGTTCAAAAAGCTCATTTTGTATTCTGAATGTGTGGCATGTTCACACACATACACACTACACACCCATTCTACGCAAACTGTGTCAAGTTCCAATCTCGGGATCGTCGTCGTCCAACGCAGATTTCGCAGAGTTTTGTCAATAAACCGACTGGAAAAAGTACTACATGCTCCATAATGTCACATTCGCCTCCCAATCGAATAAGCGAAATCTGCTGAAATTGTCTCTCAAGAGTTAATCACAAAGACGACTACTATAGATACATAGACTGCAATGTAAACTGTTTTACATCCTTCTCTATAGACCCATCCATGTTTTACAATCAACATTTCAACAATGGCCATTTATACATTACCATCTCCAGCCACGCCAGTTTTGAGCTTCTACAGTTATTTCGAGTTTGTCAGCTCAGCTAGGTTGAAATGGTTTGGTTGGAAAACAAAAGTAACAAAACACCAAATTTTGGCATTTCAGCAACTCAATCCCATATACCGTGTGAATTCGTGCGGAGAATTTTCAGCTCAAAGTTTTGTGGCATTTCGTCAAGTCTGTAAATTCCTATATTAAGTAGTCTTCGCATATCTACTGGTAATATTATATGCTTTCTAGATTTTATGTAGTAGAAGTACTCGTGTGTAGTTAGATTACGACTACCAAGACAGGCATTTACGGATATTTTGTATTCCATGTCATAGTTTTGTTACCCGGCCACATCATATTTTATGCATCTCTTATTTCAACCTTATTCAATTCCCTTCAACTCAGTCTTACTACTACGGAATCCTATGCAAAAGAACATTAATATGATATGAACATCAAATTTTGAGGAACCATTGCAAATTTTGAAGTCAACCCATAGATAAATTCTACAAATTCTTCTCGGTCTTTGTCAAAATCTCAAATGTATATAAAATATATACAAACTCTTCCATTCAGTTCCACTCGAGACTGAGTCTTCTGGAAACTATATATGATCCACACGACCAAGACTCCATAGGTGTTCCATTTCCAAGGGTTTTAATTATTTGTAACTCCAAACTATATAAAATGTCATGTGGTGTCGTTTCACTGAATTGTGTGTTTTATTTGACACACTACTAGTAGTTTAACGGAATAAATATGTATACAAGGTTATGCTGGGGGGTATTTATATTTACCAAACGTTTCTATTTACAACTTGAATTCTCTTGTGTTTTTCGTGGGGGTCAACGTCAAACGTCAAGACTCTCGAGTGACGGCCTATACAAAGTTGTGACTGTGAATCTCAATGCCAATATGACCAGTTAGTTTATTTACCTCAAATGAAATTCCCCTCAGTCAGTATGAAACTTGAACCTCCGATTTGGTTTAGTTTGTTCAGCGAGTTCAGGGGAATATCAATTTATCATGAAAATTAATGAGCACACATTCGTCTTCTTCGCTGTCCCCACAATTTTACGCTACACATAACTCCCATTTCATACGAAATCGATATCTACAAAAACTCAGACTTTTTTGGCTCAATGTTAGAACTTCCAATAATATTCGATGAGGCGATGGTCGGTCTGTGCTTACAAGTTGCGAATTCTTTTCAACTGTCTAAACCTTTGATCGGGCATTTAGGTCATAAACTATGATACGGATGAAATATTGCTAGATTCAGAGTAATAGTTCATCATCCAGTGTATCTTACAATTTTCTTAGAGTCGACCAATTTAAGCCATACAATTATTTTTAAGGGTCACTGGGCCATTTCAAGATGAATTGCGAAGGCAGTAGTTTTTATTTATTAAGGGAACAAAGACGGGTGTTGAAGATGTATTAAAAATTGACTGTCAAGCAGTATATATGGAGCAAGTCTAAAGAACCAAACTAGTAAAAAAAATCGATTCTCTCGTTGGCCATGTTATGATTTCCAATAAGCTTAGTTGGCATTGTTTAATCCCACTTGCGAATCGGTTTAGTTTCCAGTTTGGCATGAAGAATGTGTCCCTCATTAAATGAAATTCCCCTACGCGATGTCGATTTTCGATAAACCCAGATTTACATAGAATTAAGGGTAAATCCTCCATCAGAGTAGAAAAAGTACAAAGTCATCAAAAATCCTTTGGCAACATTCACATGTTGTGGTACTGCCATTGAATTGAATATCTTCAAAAGAAGTAGTAGAGGTAACTTTGCTTTTGCTAACACAAGGCAAACACAGACTGAGCAAAGTGTCATCCTCCTCGACTTTCCGACACATAAAAGTACCCCAGTTTGGATTTCATATTCTCAGTCTGTCTCTTCTTCAACCAAAACCTCCAGTCCCTCGTTATCCCTTCACTCCCATATAAAATATATCGAGATTTGGAGAAAGTCAGATCGAGCTTTTGTGTGTGCATCCAAGCCACAGTATTTGTTCACAATTTTCTTCGCAATCAACAATAGAAAGGAACTTTGTGCAAATAACTCACTGACTGACTACACTGCTGCTGTCTATATTGGATGGAAATTCCCTCAAATCCCAGACTCAAACTCAATGTCGATAAACTCATCGAAGGCTTGTGAGATCTGAAGCCATCGAACCTTCAGATCTTATCGGAGCCACCTCCTCTATCATCAAATAAAACCGACTTGCACAGCTGGTTTCGTCTGATGTTTTTACCATATCGGATTCATGACACAGATCTATATAAAGGATTTCAACTCCACAGGACATAATTTTATATATAATATTTAAGATTCTAGCCTTGTACTTCTTGTTGAACATCCACCAAGTCCAACTCTCAGTCTTAGATTTTGGGTTATGAGGTCATTGAGTTTCCCTTACTGCTCCTTAGAACAAGATAGCCACATTCGTGCATTGCTGAATTTATTGAACTCCAAAGGGTCTGAGATTCTATCACATATAAATGCAATACAAAACTTTTATTTTTTGTATGAATCATCAACTTTCAAAAAACTCGTTTGATAGTGGAATTCCGAACCTTACCATGCATAAATATATATTTTTTTGCAAAAATAAGAGAAAAATTCTAGTTTATAATGCGAATATACTCTTACTGTTATAGAACGCGCGAGACGGATTTTTAACTCATACCACCAATTCCTAAGTAATCTTGCAATGTGTATTTTATATGTATACCTTTAAGAGTCTATAATACATATATATGTATGTTCAGTGTAATCTCAGCAAAATCAGCCTTTCTGTGGGCTTCATTCAATCCGAAATAAGATACACAATACGATTATATGTACTCTTCAAGCGTATTGTGTGGTACATTTTGAAATATCGATGTATGATGTATAATAGAAATAGATCATTCGCTCTATAGAATTTTGCTCGAGTTTTGCATTTATTCGAATTTCGGTTGAGCAGATATTCTATCTTTCGGTTTCAAATTCTATTCGATACCTCGCTATTGTGGTATCCACACTATTGACTATGCAGTAGAGAATATACTAAAAAACGAGAATAAAAGGTTATTGTGGATTTTAGTTCGAGATTTGGACCAAATCTCTCTTTCCTCTGACGCAGTAGTACATAAGGAATTATATGAAATGGTGAATAGAAAATAGAGTACAAAAGACCTTGAGAAAGAAAGTCATATCTTTACATATGCGTTAAAGGAGAATAGTATTCAAACTGAAAATTTCGGGTGGCTTTGGAATAGTTTGGAATGTGGAATTCAAAGATTCGTAGGCATTCGTCTACCGGATTTTGCATATTTCTGCATCCACTTTTGTATTCGAGAGAGATGGTAGATTGGTAGAAATAAGATACGAACGTAAGTAAGAATTTTGAAATATTCTTTAAAAGAACAAAAGGTTTCGTGGATGAGGAGATAATTGAATCTGAGAGATCGTGTCATGGTAAAGCGGAATCTGTAAAGAGTATCATAATAATAATACACTTATATGTATGCTTGCATTTCTCTTATATGAATATATAGATAGAGAATGAAACCTCAACCGCAAGTTGGTACTTCATTTGTAATTTATGCATCATCTTGACAGCCTTGATGTTATTCCGATTCCCAATTTCAAATTTTGCATTTCTATAAGGTGGAGATCAAGAAGATGATATAGGATGATAGAAACCACATACACCTACAGCTTTTAACCCAAGTGTTGGCCATAACGGATTGTGAATCTGACGAAATGAATTTCTCTTCTTGGAATACAAAGTAATTAAGAAAAAAATAGATTTTGAAATTTTTGTTGTAAGCAAATAAAACCAAGAAAGTAAAAGAGTCGCCTTCAAGGAATGTAAACCCACAACGAACTCGTCTTTTTATTTATAGTTCAAAGGGATTGACAAGCTAGTGATAAGATAAGAAGTTTTGTAGAAGAAAAATCCAAAAAAGTTCTAGCGATTTTTGAATTGAATTATTTTTCCTAAAAAGTTAAAGCTCTTTACTTCTATAGATTTGAAGGAGCTTATCTACATGTTTTGAGTTTTGTATGCAATACTTCTACTACAGAAAAACGCTTTGAAAGTTGAAACTTGTGAGTGACTCGTCCTCGTCGTGTACAATCTGATTATGAAAAGGAAAAGAAGGAGGAAAGACTTATATATAAAAGTAAGTAGGATCTGATGAGAACAAGCTCAACAAAGAAATGGAAACCAAGTGGGTAATATTATTAGATGATATCAGATTCACGTTGAGAGGCTCAAGGAACCAATACCGCTGATTCAGGCGATAACAGACCAAAACGCCACTGAGCTCTCGTTATCTACTTTCTCTTTGTTCATGAAATCCAAATTTAGCTATGTTCGTTAGACCTAGAAAGGAATACTACTCGGGTTTTATCTAAAGTACGAGAGTGATGGTAAGTATTGAACCATTGATGATATTGATGTATTAATGGTACCATATATACCATATATCTTTTTAGATAATCACTACTCCAACCCTTTAGAAGGCAATGGGGTGCTTACTCAAGGCCATCTCAGGATCTCGTAGTTTACATCTATTATTCAAGTACTTCAATATCCAAAGCCAAGGGGTTTTGTTTCTTATTACTTGAAAGGATTAACATTAGAAATCGATACCATTTTAAAATCAGTAGCCATATTCACTATTAGTGGTACCTAGTGGTTTCAGAACACAGGTATCTCGGAGTAATATTTTGAAGCACTGAAGTTTAGTTTACAAATCCCGATTTAATTAGCTGGTTTAGGGCTATCTAAATATATCTTGAGGTAAACAATAAGATAATATTCAGTAAAGTCGTACAGCTTCATTCTAATTAATAAGCTTACCCACGTACTTTCTAATTAATAATATTATTATATGCATACACAACATATTTAGAGTCTGATCTCAGATATTCAAAACAAATTCTAGTCATAACTATACAACGCAGAAAATGAATAAACCCAATCAGAGTAAACCAAAGAAAGAAACATTTTCCACTTTTTTCTAGGTTTTAAAATTAGATTTTGAGAAAAGTTCTTGATTACGGCTTTGAGACTTTTGAGAAAGTGCGAAAGCAAAAAGAAAATATATGCACATCTTCAAAGAAATAAACTACTTCTACTTCAACGACTATCCACAAAAGAAAGAAAAACTTCCGAAAACTAAAAACCAAAAAAAAATCCAACCGACCGAGCGACCAACGAGGAAAAAGGCTTTTCCAATCTTCCAATACACGATAAAACCAAAACTTAGAAAAACACACAATGCTTTCAAACAACCAAACAAGATATTATGTTTTGAGGCATTCGATTTTTCAACCCAAATGAAAGCAAATCAGCTCAACTTAATCCAATCTGTAAGACGAAGAGTCAGTGTAGCATGTATATAGCATTTACCGAATCTGCAAACCCAAACAAACAACAACAGGAAGTCCGTAATTCTGGCTTTGAAACTCTGAAACTTTGAAATTTATCGGATTGAAAACTTGAAACATAAAATAACCGACGAAATGGTCTACAAAGTAAAGAAAGCTTTATCTGTAAATGACTTCCTCTAGAACAAGAGAGAACTAATTTACCCCCAGAAATACTTATAGCCTTCTTTGAAGGTCTTCCCTTTTCTTAAGTATGTTTACTTTGATAAAGAGAGTTTAGAGATTTCTTGGCAACACTCCTAGGCACCAACATCTAATAGTAGAAAAGCTACAAGGTAAAGGCTTCGGCAGCAATGGGGAAATTACAAGCCTTCTATCCCGGCTATTCCCCTGGTATACTTTTGTACTTTGTGCCGAGTTTCCCATGGGAAAAGTAGAGTTTGTAATCAAGATTGATTTCCTAGTCGCACTTCCCCAAGCCTTTAGCTGATGCTTTCTCCTACTAATACTCCTACGTACTGCTCCTATTATGTGACTACAAACTATTGCTTACTGGCTTGCTTGGTCTGTTGGTTATGTGCTGGCAATGTAAGTAGTTACTACTCTCTA
>JAQGBQ010000823.1:0-15984 GCA_034698485.1 Vertagopus arboreus
AAGATTATGAGATTTAATTTGGATAATTGTTTTTCTTCGGCACTCTGCACCGATTCGGGTAATTTTCAAAAAACTGATTCGGGTCTGGAAATTTCCAGACCGAGTCTGGAAAATACCAGACCGGGTCTGGAAATTTCCAGACCCAAAAAACATTTTTCATTTTTTTCAAAAGGTCTGGAAAATACCAGACCGGGTCTGGTAATTTCCAGACTTTGGGTCTGGAAATTTCCAGACTGGGTCTGGTAATTTCCAGTAAACTCCCTAACTGTCAGTAAATTGGATTCGATTTTAATTTAATTATTTGTTCAGATATAATCTGTAACTTTTGGAAACTTTTACGTAATGTGGATTTTAAATTGTGAATTAATTAGACATAGAATGTAGGTATATTTCAGTTTTGTACAAATTCTTAGTGAAAAATCGATATAGGATATTAAGATGTATTATTATTACCTATCTCTAAAACTGTACTCATGAATTCCAAAATTATATACATTTTCAAAACAACTGTAAATTTTTAAAGAATAGCATTATTAAATTAATAAAAAAAAGTAATAAGAATTTTTAAGGAAACAAAAGAAAGGCAGGTAAACCAAGTTCAGAATACATTATTTTAAAAGTGTTATAATCTCAAGATTATAACACCATGTAAAGGAGAGAAGTGAGACTTGGTAAGTGGGCAACTAATCGGGTAGTGAGCTCACACTTCCCTCTAACTTTGCACAAGCACAAGAAGAAAGCATGGCCATCATTTTGCATTTTGCATTTTAATCAAAGTTAGCAAGCTGCAGGTTTCTTATCAGATAATTTGATATTCATGTAAATTCGGATCGTATTAGCCTCATTCCGATTTGATTTGATCTTCTGTGCTATTTCATATTTAATTCCTACTTCCTATCCGTGTGAGTCAGTCAATTTAAGAACTTTAATTTAATTTGTAATTTGTAATTTACTTAGCTAAATATTTATTATTACCTGTGTCCTGTGTGTATGACAGACTGACTGAACCTTTAAATCATTCATTCGCCGGAATTCGTCCATCCTCTCTTGTGCATTTCGTTATTTGGGTTAATCCTGATTCTTCAAGGAAGGTACTGATACTTACTTAAGTACAAACAAAGTATTTGTTTGTATCTGAAATTGTAATTTTTAGGGCTTTAAAAAATTGAGACTAAAATTCTGCATTATATTTTTTCAGCGTTGAGTTCATTTGAAAGATAATTTCGAAATGTATAGCCGTTCAAGACCAACATCTGTGGAATTCGTTCGAAGAAATCCATCAAGATCCCCAGAATACGTGCGAAGAAATCGATCAAAATCCAAGACTAGGAATCCATCAAGAAGACCCAATTCCCCAGAATACAGACAAAGGGTTCGAGCAAGGTCGCCAGCAAGAAACTATATGAGAGACCAGAAGACATTTGAAACTCCAAAGGATAAGAGGGCTCGTAGGAAGTCAAGATCAGAAACACCGGAAATCAAGATTAAGACATGCAATCAAGAGTTCAATGAGAAACTTGCTCTTCAAGCACTAGGGAAATGGAGTCCGGAATTGGAAAGACGATGGGCGCAGGCAGCACTTGAAGAATCTATGTAATTACATTACACATATTATATACCTACATTGCCAGTAATAGTTATCATACATGAGGTTTAATATTTTACACAATGATATGATACAGGGTCTTTGAAAAGTTACACTTCAAAATTCAAAGGTATAGGGACAATCCTAATGAGCATCCACAATATCACGCAGAGTGGCAGCAATTTTGGGAAAGGACTTACATCCAACTCGAAGCCGCTGGAGAGGAGGATCCTCTAACGTACAATTATAAAGCAGTTTGGAAGCCGTTTTGGTATGCACGATTGACCGATTTTCTACAGAAAGAAGTCGACGAGGAAATGTAAGTATTTAAAGATTTATGTATAAAATATTTTTTTCCTTTACTCATTGTCAACAAATAATAACTGATATCGTTTGATTCAATAGACTGGCAATAAAGAAAAAGTATGAAGTAGATTTTCAGACGTTAAGCAATCTACGTGGCATAGAGAAGATAAAAACAGAAGACGTAAAACCAGCACCACCATATACATGGACTAATCCTCTTATTTCAATGTCTAACACCATGACTGCTACTCCATCAACTTCTTCTCAGGAACGGATGTTGCCCATTACAACGGAAACTCATGATAGTTTTGACCAGATTGTGACTGATAGTAGGCAGATACGTCAGGATGGAAATATCAACTGCACAGAAACAAGTAAGAAGGTTACCGTACAAGTCTTTAAATCTCAGTGGGAGTCTTTAACACAGCAGAAGATATTAACGAAACCACAAGACGATTGCGTAACGGATGGATCTGCAGTAGAGCCAAATAGGATAGTTCAGAAAAGAAAGATGCCTGAGAGTTTTAAGGAATCGTCAAATTCTAAAAGACACCAGAGTGCGAGTAGGCAACCACTAGAAGTTGTGGATGTATTTAATCTTCCTGTCCCTTACGATTTTGACGGATATGAGTTAACTCAAGTGCTGAGGTCGATGTGCAACTTGAGCCAATACCTTGGCCCTCTTGCTCCAAAAATACTAGAGTATTTCAAGAAAGTAAGTCTTAAGATTTATCATATTTTATCATGAGACAATTAGCATTATATACTTTTGAATTATAGGCCGAAGAGTTAGTGTTGGTTAAACACTGTAGTTCACACATCTTGTTGGAAGACATCAATGTTGTTAGTGCTATGTTCCAGTCGAAGGAAATTCTAATGAACTTGGTTAGCTTACTACTTTCTCATTTTTGCTGAACTTTGTGAGAGAAAGTGTCCTAATTAAACTTTGGTGTACATTTTGCAGATCTGTTCAAGAAATTTATCCTTGGAACGCTTAAGAGACGTAAACCGCACGGTTTATGCAATGAATATGATTCTTGACTCTCCTCAATGCCAGAATATACGAACGCAGCTACCGATACTGTTGGCAGATTTGGAAATATCTGATCCTCCCGTGCAAGTCAACAATGAAGAGACTATCGACGCTGGAACTGAACGTGCTGCGGCAGTTTTCGACGAAAGTAATGAAATCGCTGTCAGACTAAGACATATTAGTTTCGAAAAGAAAGATCAAGCGGCCACACTCATTACCAATTTTCTTGTAAAGAAAGGTAAACGAAGTTCTTCTATTAGTGACTCGCAGTTAAAAACGTTCGTTAAAACTTTGTTAGCCTCATTCTTCGAACAGTCAGACGATGTGCAGGCTCTGAATCATGATAACGGGTCTAGGACTGCGACCACCACGTTAGTGTTTACTATTTATTACACAATTTATCCATATTTGCTGTGTAATTAAGATTTCAAAAATAGAATAATCTTAAATAATTTCAGGGCTCATGGGGAACCAAACACAACTGGAAGGCTCTCTCCATTCAGTCGCAGAGTTTACAGTGGTAATCCTTCGGCACAGCTTTGAATCTGGACCTCTCTCTAATTGTTAACTGGGTGTTCTGTAATTGATTTAAATGCTCGTTTGATCTCATCACCGTAAAACGCTAAATAACTCCCCCGGGGGAGTTAATATTTCAAACCTCCTAAAAAAGGGGGGGAGTTAATAATTCAAACAAAGGTCAATTCCACAAAATGTGATCCTACTTTATTCAGAAATATCTATAGTTTCTTGCCAACCAGCAAAAATGTAACTAATAATCTGAAAGAAAACGACTAAACTTTGTTGTTGGATTGGCTAATTTTTACATTAGGATTAAAACATTAACTTTTCCCCATTTTTTATCTGTTTTATCTTTTTGACATTTAAGAGAGAGGGAGTTATTTAGCGTTTTACGGTAACTTAGTTTTTCTAATCTAATAATTAACTAACGTATTTTCAACTTATTGATTAAAAATAGATTAACCGTGTGTAATAGTTAATCTATCGTATTTTTGCGATACGTTATTGTATTTTAGTTTTAAGGTTTGTGTTGGTTCTTAAGTGAATTTAAAACTTCCGGTAATTTAATGTCTTTAATTTAATAATAATATATATGGGTTTTGCATAAAAATTAAATTAATTTTTAGCTTTCAAGTAAACTGAAATTGCTGATGTTATTTACTTGAATACAAAATTACTTGGTATACATAAACTTGTCATAATTAGAAGAATAGTGGAATGTGTAATTTGTTTATCTAAATGCCATTATTATAATCCTTATGAAGTGGATCTATGTATTGTTCGGTAGAGTTGTCAAACAGTATTTCCTCTCCGTAATCATCATTTAATGTGGATGCAATATCCCCACGCTCCAAGTTGTCTTCTAAAGGCCTATCCACAGGTTTACCTCCTTCAAGTTGGTTCATTGACGAAGCAGTTGAGGTTGCATCAGGTTTTACTGATGTATGTCTACGTGGATAGTTTGGATTTCTGGTCAGTGGTTCCGGAATATGCTTATGACTTCTAGGATTGTGCACTACTGTTCTTGTTAAGTCATCTAAAGAGCTTGCCAAACGAAATACTTCTGACTCCAAGCTACGAATTCGTCGCTCCATTTCTCTGTTTTATTATAAATACAAAACGAATATATATTTAGGCTCATCATACTTCATGTAAATTCCCAATTACTCTCATGCATCGCTTACCGATATTCATTCATAAGGCTACTGAGTCTAGTGTTTAGGGCGATGAATGTCAACGAGTTGTCAAATTGATGTTCTCCAGACGGCAAGAAGTTTTCATGATGAATATCTCGGTTCCCAAAAGATTGAGATGCAATAATGTCAGTCCCCGGTTCAATTAAGATTTGTGCAACTTGTCCTTCCAACTTCTCCAGTCTGTCAACCATTTCTTTATAACTTGAACAGTTGAAACACTCTATAAAAAAATTCATGAAATAATGATTAACTTTTTAAGGTATTTGGTTGATTGGAATACATGTATGGATTATGTGAAGCGAACCTGTTTGACACTCAGGGCCCTCCAAACCTGGACAACAGTTGTACATAGTCTCTGTAACCTTTTTATAAGTGGTGACAAATTTGGGCCGATGTAGGATCTTCTTTGTGCAAGCATATGAACCATTCACACTCTTCCAGCAAATATTCGGACCATAGTAGGACTCTGTCCCATTTCTAACTCGACATGGAACCAGTTTCTCGACTTGGTATGGGCACCACGAACTAAACAAATTGTCAATGTATATTAAAGGTTTGTCAAAAAAAAAAACTATCAAAAATCGATATGAAATAATTCATACATTCTAGATTTATGAAAATGCTTACCCAGAATACATAGATGAGGAAAAGGAAAGATGCCAGTAAAGGCAGATTAAGATGCAGATGATTCTTTGTTTACTATTTGACTTCTTCATTCGTCTAGTTTAAGTCCTTATCACTGGACAAGCATGACCTCAATTAAAAATCAGTAACGGCTCAGTTGTATATAGGTTCTTCAACCTTATTAGATTAAAAACACTAGCTATTTTTTTAATAATAAAAAACACTTTTCGAAATTGCATGGAATGTTTTTAATCTCCAAAATAGTGAATAGCACTGAATAAAAGCGAGATACTAGGAGTCAGAGAGGTGAACTGGTTAAAGATCACAAAAAGCTAAAATGCAATGAAAGAAGTTTACATGAGTTGCCAATGCCTGCTTTATTACAAGGGTGGTAAATAAACATAAAGCATGTGGGTTGTTGAATGTATGCATACCACATGTGGACGACGGGACTTGTTAATGTGGATAGAAATTACTAGAGTTTAAGCATTATTATCAGTCGTTTTGATCAAATTTCAGCCGCATTACTCGTCTTTGAAAGCTTCTCTTTGTTCCATCCATCCAGCAAGGACGCAGGGGGGACTCACGAATGTACTTAAAGAATTGACAATCCAACCTTCGGGCAATCCAATCTCTTGCAAGAGACAAAGCAATATTATTATTATCTGTGGATGAACAAGCCCGATTCATCAGGACACTATGCTTTTTAAGAAACTAATTTCAAGAAACCTGCTTCATATGGCACATGTTCTTATGCTTTTTTAGTGTTAGACAAATCACAAATCTGTTTGTCCCCTAGTGCAACAAATGCTAAATGGCTTTCGTTTTTTATGTACTTGCTGATCCACTACTACAATCACTTTCATTTGTCGGTTTTCTCCAGGGGTAGCAAAAGGACATAATAACGACTAAACATCTTTTAATCTCTTCAAACTTCTCGATGCTATAGCTAATATAATCTTTCTACACCTATCTATGCATACATGATTTGCCAACAATACAGTTCTTTTGAAGAAAACTCTTCAACATTGTAGTATGTAAGATATAGTAAGCAAGAAATCGTACAACAGTCGATTATGATAAAGTTTAAAAGCGTGTAGTGTTAGATAAAAAATACTGGTACTGTTCATGCAAGTTCACGTACTTCAGTTAAATCATTATTCTGACACCTAATTTTTAACTCTCATGCCGTTTTGTAATAATAAAATAGAGTCCCGTAGTGTCAACGAAACTTCTAATGACTCTCATTTTCGACTTTAACTGCATTTTCAAGATTTAAATCTAGGCAGATTATTCTTTTTGATAAACGACAAATAAATAAATGACAAAGATACTCTAGAAAAAAGTTCATACAAAATATATAGCTTACTGTGCTGTTGAGCATAATATTTCATCAGAACAAGCTTTGCATAGTTTAAAACAAAACTTCAAAATTTTGTATGAAAATGAGTTGCAAATGTTATTAATTAGCTTATATACCTAGCATCACAGCTTCGTGTCATTCGATGGTATACTAAATCATACGTCAATGTATCATAAAACGATTAAGTGTGAATTCCTGTAGAGAGATGAATAAATAATTATGAGCATTTAAAATCAAATACAATTGGTTCCAAGTTCAATTAACTTTCATTATTAACGAATATTGCTTTGAGAAAAAAAAGTAGAACGATGAGCCATGTAATTTTAAGCCCATATTGTATTACATTCAAAATGTAACGTTTAGACTTTGAGGACTTTAGACTTTAGGCTTTTTAGACTTTGTGATAAGAGTCGTTAAATTTTAAGTTTTTTTAAAATTTTCTTGAATTGTCATGCAGATTAGAAACATGTTCCTCTTCAACATTCTGTATTATATTTCTTTTAACTTCTAAAACTTAAGCAAGAAATTACTCTGCAACAGTTCATACAAAGCACCAAGTACTTCAAGTACAATGCGAGAGATAAAGAAAGACAAATAGAAAATCTCCAATCTCATGATATTTGGCTTTGGTTAGCATAAGAAATGTGTTATTTTCTTTCGTACATTAAGATCAATGCTGGAACTTCTTATAAATAAGTTTATACTCTTTATGGTTTTTAAGGAATGGACGGAAAGGTATAGCGAATCTTTCACTGTTGCAAAATTGGGATCGGTTTGAAAGGCCGAAGGTCAAATGTCTCATTGTATTGTTGAGATTGAGAGGATGGGATGGATATCTACAACTTCAGAGTAGGTAAATCTCTCTCATTAAAAGATTATGATAATCTGAGCACAGGGTAACTTCGATGCCTGAATAAGAAAAGACTCGACCATACACACTAATCTTACATTGTTGAGATTTGTGATTTTCTCCTAAACCTAACAATACAATTCGTTTTTTTTAAAGCGCGTGACCCGCTTGTCTTTGTTTGCCTACACTATAAATAGAACCCAAGTACCAAGTCCCGGTAACATTCATCGCAGTTCCTTTGTTGTGACATCTTATTCGCCAAAACGTTGAATTTTTATTAAGTTTCTGGCGTTATTTTGAAAACCAAATCTCACGATTTCCAAAATTGCAAGTCTTATTACAATGGGTGAGCCCCCTGCTGCAGTTATCCCTATCAACGTGGAGTCATTCTTCTCAGACCTCTGTGCTGCTGATTTAGAAAACAACTTGTACATCAGAGTGTACGATGCTGTCAATTTTGTAATTCAACATTTTATAAACTATTAATTGATCAGACTGATTCCTTTGAATAACATTTTACAACAAGCAATGTCTTAATCTGTGTGTGAAAATTAATATGAGTTTTTTGCATATATTTTTATTTTTAGGATTCCATCGTTTTGTATCACCTAAGGAAAAATGGAAACATAGAAAGGAAGCTGATGCCAAACGACCAAATCAAGCCAGGGGTGTTTGTGACTATTAACTGTGCGATTACTCCCTACCAGGATGCAGAATTTCATCGGGCAACGGTGCTGAGCATTGACAACGGGATTATCAATTGCTTCAAGATAGATGATGGCATCAATTGTTCTGTCCTTGCACAAAACGTCTTCCAACCTTTACAAAAGGAAATTGAAGCTCCTTCATTTGTAAGTACTTTAACCTTTAATCGAATTCCATATTATGCATTTTAGTCACTCGAGTAACCTATTGAACTTGACTTTGATTTCAGGCCATGAAATGTCGAATGGAAGGAATGGAACTGTTCGACGGACTTCCACATTTACGCATGGCATACCGGATGATCAAGATGCATGAGTTAGACGACCCATTTTATGATACAACTGTTCTGGAAGTGAAGGATGGGGTCCCAGTAGTTAGAATGGTAATAGATGGATTCGAACTGAAGAATAAAGTCCAGCGCTATATTCATGGAATGTGTGAACAAAGAGTTCTTAAGGTTCGTGACACAAAATAAAAACATACATCATTATTGCACTATGTCTTTATGTCGGTTGTAAAAATCATAACTCTTACAGACTTGGACACCAATTCAAGCAGAAATAATGCACGCGGAGGAAACCGGATGTATTTGGTTCCACACATATTCTGACAACGGACTATTGACACAGATTCAAGACATGCTGGCGAACAGTAACCTTGATGTTCAAGATTACAGCAAGTTCAAAAGAATTATTAAGAGCGACATTGAACATTGGAAGCTGCCATACTTCACGCCTCCGACAGCAATTTATATCACAAAGTCGTCGAATGACGGGGTATATTATCGTGCAAAGGTGACCAGAGACATCAGCAAAGACAAGGTAAATTATTATTACCGCATATAACAGCAATATCATTTTTAACTAAATCACTTTTTTTATTTTTTTTTATGAAGGCTGAGGTTGAGTTCATCGATTATGGAAACAAAGAAATTGTCGATCGCAAGTCTTTGATTCTGGCCGTGAACGTTGATGAAAATCTTGCCTATGTTCCACCTCAGGTAAGTAGAAAGTTACAACTCGGAAGAAGTTCCAAAGAAATACTTAATGAGCTCAAAGCTAATGCTATGAAACTTTTATATGTTTGTAATATAGTGCATCAAAGCAAAGTTGCATGATATCAATCATCTCAACGTAGACGAGTTTTGGAAAAATGTTTCTGAAGATGTTCACATCTTGGTAAATTACTCTTTTAAGTTTAACATTAAGTTATCAGTCTTGTACGTTTTGATCTTGTGAGTTACGTATTTTGTTTTCAAAGAACAGATTATCGAGGAACAGGGCATGGATGGAAAACTTCCGGAAATAGAAATATACCAAATTGAATCATCGAAATGCGTTAATGATGCTTTGAAAGATAGTCTAACCGACGAAGAAGAATCTTCACCTTTAACCGTGGAAGCCAATAACTTTGACCTTGATGCACTCCACAATGAAATTATCATTCAGCCTAATAACATGCAGACAAATTATGATACCGAAGATTTGATCAAAAAAATCACAGACAAGCTGAAAACTTTAGAAATCGATGAAGAAAATGGCTTTGTCCAGAGATATGAAAAAATAGAGTCAAAAGCAAGCCAAATCAACAGGAATTATGGAATCGATGCAATTAGGGATCCTGTCAAAAAATCAAAGGGCAAGTCGATTGATCACGCTCATATGATTTCTGAGATTGATGGAAAATTATCCGAAATGATCAGCGAATTTTGCCGGGATGTAAAATCCGAACTTACCAAAGTCTGCGACCTGAAAGAATTGAAAGATCGGATGCAACAACTGGAGTTTGGAATCTTGAGAATTCAACAATGTGGGAAAATGCAGACTTATGATGAATCCGAAAGTGGCGTGAGTTCTGACAACGTAACTGAAGAGAACTCTGAACTAGTCGGTGAATACCATTAATTATCTAAAAGTTTTACGTTTTGAGACGAATTTCGAAGTATGTTAAGTAAGACCTACGTGTCCAAATATTTCAATTGCAGGCTTTAATAATAATAATAATAATAATTATAGAGTATATTAACAATGAAAGTCATCAAGTTTATTATTTAGAATCATTGTTTTATGTATTTATTTTTTGTTCGTGTGTTAAGTATTATTGCAAGACCTACAACGTGATAATGTTGATATGATAATGAATTAGAGTTGTATCGGCCTGCTAGTAATTAATTGATGGATTATAATGTTTTTAAATCTACTGACAATAAAGGCACAGTTCGTAATATATAACAAATCTAAGAGTTGCTCTTCATTATTCTCATTTCTTTCGAGGATTAGATGAATCAGATTAGCATCAGATCAAGTCAGAATTCTATAGTGGAATTTAATAGGAATTAATGTTAAACCAAACTCGAAAAATAGTTATATTCTGCTAATTAGATTTTATTTGCATTTCTTTAAATTCTGATTTTAAAAATATTTTTTATTCATTGTTATTGGGAAGAGATGAAATTCGGTTGATTTGCATATATTAATGGGAATGTATTGTGACTAAAAATGAGATGATTAATCCTGTTTTACAAGCCAAATTATTATGAATCATTTGAAAAATGACTAACTAAAGTAACAGCATTATATATATTGGCATTGCTTGATGAAAATATAACGGGAAGGGAAAGGCTCCATCTTCCCCAGTCTAAAGAAGAGATGTTAGTACTATGTTAGATCAGGATGGGCAGAAAATGATATTTCTCTGTGGGAGTGAAATTTACTTTTCTATTCAGCTTATGTCTTGATAAGATAACAACACAGGCGCTTCTCTCACATTATTATTACGACAACATATTTGACCTTTTCCAAATGTTTTAAGGTGCTATGATCATTAATTTAAGCTCAAGAATAGCGTAAAACATTGATAAACTGTATTCTAGTTATTTGGTGGTTGGGGAAGAAATCGGGTACGTTCTTAATTCTTAAATCAATAGATTTGTTTGAATTGTTTAATTTAATTAAACGTATCAAAATTGTTCGTGTATGATTTGTAACTAAAATTGTTTTTTTATTGTTGTTTTCCAGAGGGGTAGAAATGTCCGGAGATCAAAGGACAGTGATTAAGGGGAACCCTTCTCAGTATGTCAAGTTAAATGTCGGAGGATCTCTTTACTATACCACGATCGGTACGTTGACCAAAGTTCCCGAGACGATGCTTCAAGCCATGTTCTCTGGCCGAATGGAAGTTCTCACAGATTCTGAAGGTAATATATCATATTTACATTTTTTATTTGTAAATGATGAAGGATTTGAGTATTTTATCAAGTACTACAATTATTTTTGTATTTCAAGGATGGATTCTAATTGATCGATGTGGAAAACATTTTGGAACTATTTTGAACTACTTGAGAGATGGGACGGTTCCGTTGCCATCAAATACGACAGAGATTGAAGAAATATTAGCAGAAGCAAAGTTCTATTGTATCAACGGATTGATTAATTTATCGGAGAAAGCACTGGAGAGTCGAAATTGTGTTATGAACCCTATTTGTCAAGTACCATTCATTACATCTGAAGAGGAGCGGAAGCAATTCATTGCAAATGCTACAAAACCTGTTGTAGAACTTCTTATCAATCGACACAACAATAAGTACTCGTATACGAGGTAAGAGGAAGAAATAATAATTTAATAGTTTTTGAGAATGATTTTAAATATCATGGTTATTTTCAGCACCTCTGATGAAAATCTACTGAAGAATTTAGAAATGTTTGACAGACTTGCATTGCGATTTAATGGAAGGATACATTTTATCAAAGATGCCATTGGACCCTCAGAAATATGCTGCTGGAGATTCTACGGAAATGCGAAAAAGTTTGCGGAAGTTTGCTGCACGTCGATTGTGTATGCTACAGATCGCAAGCATACGAAGGTA
The DNA here is from genome assembly GCA_034698485.1 of Vertagopus arboreus. Classification (NCBI taxonomy): domain Eukaryota; kingdom Metazoa; phylum Arthropoda; class Collembola; order Entomobryomorpha; family Isotomidae; genus Vertagopus; species Vertagopus arboreus. The sequence continues at coordinate 12,047 of JAQGBQ010000823.1, forward strand.
ACATATAAGAATACAGAATATTAACAAAGCTAAATATAATTGTGAGGCCGAATTATTAATGGTAGGTTGTTTGTAAAATTATATAAAGGTCGAGTTTCCTGAAGCCAGAATATACGAAGAAACTTTAAACTCATTCCTTTACGAGAATCGACCTGGGCCTGATCAGGAGCTAATGCGGGCTACTTCGGTTCGGGGCGTTGGGGGTGTGACAAACTGTACCTCAGATGAAGAAGAAGAAAGACGAAACAATCGATCTGGAAACATGAGTAAAAGCATATTGAATCGATAAAGTCGTTCTCTATCCTCGGTGGACGCATCTCTAAATCTCGTCATTTTATTAGTATAGAATTCAACGTGATGATAATATTTAAGCCCCCCCCCCCCTCCAATATGTATGGTTATAATACGTACCCCTAATTATGTATGTATTGTTATATTCCTATAAGCTAAGCTGTTATTAATGACTACAAGGAATTCTCAAGAGTTTTTACGTATTTTGAGTACTTTTGTTTTTACCTTTTACCGGATACCTAAACTATATTAATGATCCAATAAGCTTTACGACAGTCATATTTGTAAATAGAATCCTAATATTCTTGTAATGGACTTGTAAGGGACGGATCATTGGAAATTGACATCAGATCGAAGCTGTTCACAATGCAATCGTTGATGCATTTAATGCAATATAAATAAATATAGTAATCCAACAGCGAATATACTCATTCCGTGAAAGCTTTTATTATTTAATATTCATAGGTAATGCTGTGAATTGGTATAGCGTTTATACAAGTGTCATAAACTATCACCGACACAAATTCAATCACAACCTGTAAAATAAACTGCGTGAATGTGATTTCATAAACTGTAAGTGTTGAGACCGCTCCTGCTCCTAAGCACTTACGTTCTTACTTTAACTTAATCAGTAGCTTATTTTTATATGCGACTTTGTACCTCTATACAAAATGATATTAAGATAAAGGAGTTTGTGGTGAGTTCACTATCTCTAGCGCACGAAAAACTTTAAACATCTAACCTATCAGTACAACATAATTATTTCAAGAGCTATTGAGGACTTAAAACTCATGATTTCTCGTCGAAGCTTCCGATATCAGGTCAAAAGCAAATAAAATTGCATGGAGATCAGGCTTATACATAAAACAGTAATAGCCGGTTCATGGCTATAACATAATTAAGTCTAGTTTGTCTATGATTGCATTAAATTCTAGATTTGCCTAGTTGATATAAGTACCACTAAGCATTTTGACTATATTTCGATACATACCAACATCGACAATGATCGACAAGAAATATATTGCAAGGCGAAGAGAGGATCCATGGCGTACAGTACAACTATTGATTTTGAAGCATATTGGTACGGACATTGAATGACTTAGGCTGCTGAACATGATTCTGTCCACGTACAACAATTAAAAACTGAGATTCCTTAAGCCCGTGCGATCAAGGAAATTATAAATTTATGTACACATATTTAAAGATAAGATCCATTTATGAGGGCAAGTTTTCACTAAAGTTGTCATCAAATGAGGCAGTGACGAAGCCTTGTTGCTGAAGCACAAACAGCCGCTTTTCTACCGCGTCTTTATCTATTGGACAAAATTAAACATTTTTAGAATATGTCCCCCCGTTACAAGTTTTATAAAAATACAAAATATTAGCTTACATTTCAATAGGAGTTGTTTCTCATTCTCAGAATCCACCTGCTGATACAAACTATGCAACAGGATTTGGGCTGTCTGATACCGTTTGCAACATTCTGCTGGGTTTCCAAACAATTCATCCAGAGCTGCTGACTGGCACTACATAAAAATTCAATGTTGTTAATCATCATGTTATCATCTAATTATTTCTTCTACAATTTTCAAGCGCTCTTACCACTTCTATTGCATGATTGTACAAAATCCTATCAGCGCTGAGATGTTGCTGATGAATCAACATGTTTTGCGGAGTCTGAGTGTACAACTTTTTTGTGGCTGCAAAGCTAGTTTTGAACCGGTCATTAAGTTGAGCCACGACCTAGAAGAACAATATTCCAAAGTTAATTGTTTAACTCAAATTCACGAATTATTCATTTCTTATTTATTTGCTAGTTAAAACATGAAAAAAAAATTATAAAAAATACCCTACCTTTTTAACAGCAGCAGAGGGTCGGAGCCGACTTTCTTCGAGCTCGTCTTTAGCAAGCCGTAGAGCAGATGACAACAAATGAAGTGTTCTTACGTACAGCACTAGTTGTTCTGATTTTCCCATGATGAATGTGTTTCCACCTTTGCAACAGGTATCATCTTGTCTATAAAAAAAATTTAAATAACTCTCCAAAAGTCAATATATTGTTCCAGATCCTTGTATATACAAAACAAAAAAAGCATACCTTGAAGATTCTTGCAACTTGGAAAAAGGAGCTCCTTTACTCTTTGCAAGTTCAATTATGCAATCAACCAATGCGAGAACAAAGTTCAACTTGGCCAGCGTCTGGTTATGCTCTTTCTCCAAAAGAGTTTCTTCAGTAAGTTGAGGCGGCTCAAAATTAAAAATAAAGTGATCCGGAGGAGGAGAAGCGGCGAAAAGAAACGGAGCTGAATCTAAGCTGGTTCGTCGTGGAGAATCCGCATTTTGACCGAAACCTCCAGATGCTCCACAATACTGAACTAAAGGAAAATTTGGAGGAGACGCTTGGGGCGACAAGGTACTTTGAGTTGGAGTAAACTGAACTCTCGGTGGGGACAAAGAGCTTACATCCGGTTTCCAAGAACCTAATAGAAAATTTTGAATGAATTTTTAGTATTTAATTTAGGGCATATTTATTAAAATTAAATGCAAAATGAACAAAGAATTCATACTTGTTTTCTGCTTCGGTGTTGAAGGTTGAGGCTCCGTGGCAGCAGCTTGAGCTGCATTGCTTGATCCTGGAGTGGACGCCTTCTTGTTCCCGGATGATGGTGAGTTGTTTCTGGAACTGGGCTCACTTTTTCCATTAGGTACAGGAATGGGTTTTGATTTCGGCATTGGAGGTACCACAACGAATCCTGCTGTCTCGGGAGATGAGAGTGCCTTTTCTTCTTCCACAGGTGAATTTCTCACTTTCGGTACTGAGACTGGGATAGTTGCCAAGAAGGGATGAGTAAAAAACGCATTAAAATCAAGCCTTTCTTTTGGGTTTCGTTTCAGCAAGTTGTGCAACAGGTCCGTCAACTCTGGTGATGTTCCAGCCGTAATTCTGGATCAAATAGTAACTTGGAGTTAATTTAAGGAACCATGGAGAATATTATTTATCTTAATTACCTTGGATTCAGGACAAGATTTTTTTCGTAAAAGTTCTTTAGTTGTTGAGGAGTTTGAGCACTGAAAGGTGCTTTTCCAGTTAGACATTGATAAACAATAGTTCCCAACGACCAGAGATCTGCCTTTGCATCGTATGTTAACGACATGATCACTTCAGGAGCCTAAATAGAACAAATTAGTTTCCAATAATTCAAAAAAATTTAAAAGAATGTAATGTTTTTGGATTTCTAACCATGTACATCGGAGAGCCGCACAGCGTGGCAGCCATTACTCCATCTTGCAAAAATCGTGCAAATCCGAAATCGGCTGTTGGTTAAATAAATGAGACACAGTTTAAGCATTTGTGCGAAACGAATGAAAACTAGTTTATCCAAGTGCACGAAAATGCTTACCTATTTTCAGCAGAATTTCATTAGGTGATGGACTAGTCTTGTGGTAGGTCAGAAGAATATTCTGTGGTTTGAGATCCCTGTGAACGACTCCCTTCGAGTGTAATGCTCTCATAGCTCCGGCTAAATAATAATAATAAATAAAGCCCAAGTTTAGCATTAATTACACGTTTTACAAGACATTTGTATAATCTTTAATAAAATCGTCTTACCTAATTGACGAAGGAACAATCGTATCGTGTCTTCACT
>JAQGBQ010000824.1:0-15977 GCA_034698485.1 Vertagopus arboreus
AGTTCCAGTTGAATTTAATGATTTAGGGTTTATCGTTTCACGGCGAGCTCTTTTCAACGTGTTACTACGTTTTATTGTTGACTCGAAACTGGGGATAGAACTTGGTAATATCCGCTGACATGGCCACACGATGGGACCGAAAACGGATGAGTAGAGGAACTAAGTCGTCTTGTAATTTAGGTCCAGTCATAAGAATATCATTTAGGGAAACACCTGATGAAGACTTAGCAGATGCATCATAGACAATACGAACCTTTGTTGTAGAACTGGATTCTTTTACTACTTCTCGATAAGGCATGTAGTAAACTTGATTCGGCTTATCAACTTATTTTTGAGGGATTAGTTCCATGAATTTAGTAGATATCGACTCTCTCATACATTTGATATATTATTGCTTGACGTCAGGATTCTTAGAGAGACGGGCTTCGACTCGGTTGAATCTTCCATCCGAATCCCTTCGATGAGTCTTCTTGAAATGTTTCTCACAGGCTTCTTCTTCTTGGGACATGGACATTGCTGGAGTGGTTTGTTCTTCTATCTCCCAAAACTTGATAAGGCTGGCATCAAGACAACTATCATCATACCTACAACAAGAATGATTAGACCGAACCTTAATGTGATAGTCAGATTTGGATTTCTGAGGAACAGAACCAGATAGCATACAGCCAAATTGAGTGTTTTGGGCAGTAGGCGTTGAACTTGAACCATGATGAATTCCAGGCAGCATGATTGTTGCTGCATCTCCAGCACCAAGAAGAATATCGATATGACCTGAAGTAAAAAAGGATGGATCAGCTAGGGGAAGTCCTTGGAGATGAGTCCACTGACTTTTGCGTTCTGCTCTTGGTAACTTGTTTGTTATTTTCTTGAGAATTAGACTATGGATTTTGATATGGTAATCACGAACATGGGAGAGGAGATTGATTGTTACCAGACCAGTGGAAGTTTCCGCAGATGAGCCACTAATTCCAGTAATTTGAACACATGTCTTCCTCCACTTGAGACCAAGCCTGTCCATGCAGTGTTCGGTGATAATTCCGATCCGGGATCCACGAAAACCCGGCATTTCTGCTTGACCCCTGACGAGTCTTGAGCAGAAACCATGAGAGTTCCCATCAGCACAAGATAAGAACTAGAAACTTGAGGAGATGAATATGATGAACTTAATTGGGGTGTTACTTCATCATCTTGAGTAGCAGGGACAGTACTGATGCCTGAAGACGCTGATGTTGATGATGACTTTTCTCCAACGTGTAGGAGAGTGTGGTGCTTCTTACTACAGTGCCGACATGAGAAGTTCATCCAACATTTGGAAACTGAGTGACCGGGGAAAAAGCAGTTAAAACACAATGATTTGTTCATGACTAACTCCTAACGATCAGCCACAGATAATTCCACGAATGAGTTGCATTTATATAAATGATAAGATTCAGAGCATTTGATACAAACCGGACTTGAGTTGGACACATGGGAAGAGGATTTGGCCTTCGATGAAGACTGACTTGGAGTAGTTCCCTTGATCCTTGATGGCCTTTCTGAATCGGCGAGAGCCCTTGCCTTTGCCTCTATGAATTCGATGAATTTGCTTAGAGTTGGAAGGGGTGACTTTTCTTCGAGAAGCCACTGCTTGCGGGTTTACTTGCTCAACTTCTTGAGGACAAGAAAGATGACGATGAGGTCCCGTTGGTCGACGTGTACCCCGAGACTTAAGAGTGATCTGATGCACTCATTGATGGTGTCTGAAATGATCCTTAATCCTGACGCGGATTCTTCATGATTATACTTGAGTTCATCGAGCTTACGAATATGGGCAAAAATAAGTTCTCTTTTGTTTGAATACCTTTTCACTATTAGATCCCAAGCTTGCTTGTAGTTAGCATCTGTGACTTGAAAAGATGAGATGACTGAAGCAGCATCCCCCGTGAGACATGACTTGAGATGAATGAGCTTTTCACCTCCTGAGAGAGTAGGATTTCCATCCGCTGAAGTTTTGAAAAGGTCATGGAACGATTGCCAATCGCTGATGACTCCGTTGAACTTCGGCAGTGTAATCCTCTCGAGTTTGAAAGAGGAGGAGGGCTTCGATTTCTTCTCTGCTTCTTTGGTGTCGAGAAGTCCATGGTGAGGTTACGGTTACCATGGATTCGAAATTTCGATAGAAGTTCGAAAATGCTAATCATGCATTTTTGAACTTCTGTCAAAATTTCGAATCCAACGGTGTATAATATATGGGGATCTGTGTAGAGCCACTTAGTACCATCCCCTCTTCAGAAAATATGTTTTACTAGCCTACTGTCCCACGATGCGGGTGGACCTTCATTCATCATTTTAAAACGTTCATTACTTCTTGCGACTTTTGAAATTAATTTTCGAATGAAAATCACGATTATCAGGTTTTTAGTTTAAAACGATGAATTTCAATTTCACGAAAACTTTAACAAAATCCAATGAAGCGATTTGATCAAATGAGTTCCGATTAGATATTTTTTGTGAAGTTCAATTGTAGTTGCAAACTTTTCTGAAATGTTGAAATTTAATCAAAAATTTATTCATTTATTTTTTGACATGGTCTTGATTATTATTTCCCCCGATGACCGAGTATAGTTAATTTTTTTTAAATTCTTTTCAAATACAAAAAACGTAATAAATTTTATGTGTTGCTTTTCTGAGATCAAAGAAATTAATTGTCCTGATTTTGAAAACTTAAATCCAAATCTAATGTAAAGCAGCAAATCACAGTTAATAAGACAGTTTCTTAGAATTTACAAATAAAGAAGCACTTTATTACAAACTCATATTAAATATTATGATAACAGCATGTAATATTAGATGTGTTAAATTCTTCCATGTTATAGATATTTAATTTTCTTTCAAAGTATTTTACTCGCAATTGTGACTAATCTGTATGCAAAGTGCTCCTTAAGGTCTATACATTCCATTGTTCTCCATTCACCCTTCAGCATTATCTAAAAAGGTCTTTTCCACTTTATAATCCGTTGATCCTACTTGCCTAGAAGCTAGAAATAACGCGGAGCAGTATTTATTTTTTTAACTGATCGAAACTTGCCGATACTTGCCGATACTTGCCGATACTTGCACATCCAATGTAATTTCTGAAGACGCATCCACCAAAAAAAAAATTTAAGATCCGATCAGAGATAAAGAAGTAGTAGGCTTTTTAGTAAATCCTATATAATCTATACCTATAGGCCCTCTAATTCAAATGTTCAAACACTCAAGTCATTTTGAGAAAAAAATGTGTAGATATTCAAAGTATCTGTATTCCCTTAATCTAGTTAACTACCACGGTATAGAAAATAGAAGGTCTATGTTCTACATTGCATTGTTCTCTATACACCCTTGGGCATTATGTGGAAAGGATAGGTAGTTTTAGTCCCTTATAAACCGTTGAGCTTACTCGCCTAAGCTATAAATAACGCGAAGTATTTAATTTTTTTAACTGATCGAAGCTTATCGAAACTCGTCGATACTTGCACATCCGATGTAATTTGTGAAGACGAATCTAGCAAAAAAATCATTAAAATCCGATCAAAAATGAAGAAGTAGTAGGTTTTTTAGTAAATCCTATATAAGCTATACCTATAGGTATATAATTCAAATGATCAAACACTCGTGTTTTTGAGAAATAATTGTATTGATTTGTTTTGATGCCATCCTTTGTTGATGTTTTATCTGATGGATATACAATATCTATTAGTAGAGGATAAACACTGATACCTAACTGGTTGATAGGCATGGAAAAACCAGACCTAAAAGCCTGGGATTTCCATGCCCAAGCCCAGAGATTACTCGTTACGAAATGTCGACCTACCTAAAAACACATCAAGGAATTCTTGATGTGTTTTCTTAAACTCCACCGGCTCAGAGGGGAAAACCTCCCAGTGCCTCCCACATTCTGAGGGAAAATGTGATTTGAAAAATTCCTATTTGAGTATAAAAAATCGCACAGACATTTATCTTACATCATTTTATTCAGAATTTCAAGGCCTTTTAAGAAAAAAATATAACTTGACCCAAAAAAAATATTTGATGTAGTTGATTTTGTATTTTTTTGAAATTCGGCTTGACCTTTGACATCCGTCCGAAATTTCAAAACCTGAACATGCACATCAACAATTCTAATTGTAAGATTCAGATTTCGAGAGGCCTAACGGGTCGGTCTTAAAACTAGTCGTAAATGTTATATATAAACAACCTTTAATGAGTTCATTGACCGGACATATTTATAACAAACAAAACCTTTAATAAAAATAGCCGACTAGTAAAAGCAATAAAAAAGGTTCAAAATTTCTGAATAATTACACCCTAAGGTGTATTGTCTAGACACTAAAAAAATCACAGAATGTCCAAGTAATATAAAAAGTAATTCAAATAGTATATAGTAATACAGTTTCTATGTGGGCAATCTTCCATGTCATCTGTCCTCCATGTATTTGTGGTCCTGCAGGTACGTTTTTGTTGTCCAGCTTTCCGAGCAAATTAGTGCCCTCCTCCTAGACAGGCAGTAAAACAGGAAGGATAGGTACTAAATATTTAGACCCTACAATCTAACAATTGACTTTTCAAATTTTCACCACTCTTGTTTAGTCAAAAAATACTTCTGAAATAGCAGACTAACCGAACATTAAGCTATACATTTTGAAGTTTATAGTTCCATGAAGCAATAAACTCAATTTTTATCCACAGTAGTGAGGGGTTGGATAGTCTAAATCCAAAAATATTATCATTCAAAATAACATCTAAAAATCTATAAATTTCAAGCGTCTTTCTAAAAATATATGTGTTGATCCTTGGCAATAAATTCGCAAATATTTTTTTTTGTTTCTTTATAATATTTTCGTAGTAAATGAAACAAAATATATTTGATAAGGAAAAATTAATTATATTTACTATAATAAATTCAAAAATTACGTTGTTTTTCCATGGATTTTGACATTGACTTGCGTGTTTTTTGTAAACATATTTAGCTTGCGTATTTAAACATTGCGTTATATGAACGGCCCAAAAGTTAATCGTTAAATGGAGTTATACTGACAAGCGAACATTTTCTGGTGTAAATTTCAGATTTGTTTTAAAGTGATACGAGTTTGTAGTCTTTAAACATAAACATGATTTTGCCAAAAGACTATATTTGCGTAAGTTTTGGTTATCTAGAACTACGAGAAGTTTAAATTTGACTTTTGCACGGTCAAATAGCAAGCGCGGGAGAAAGGGGAAAAAACGTGCACTCCGCACACTCACATCGCTTACGATTACATTTACAGTTTTAGTCTCTCTCAAGTATTTGAACTATCTCTTTTTTATGATTTAATCACCAAAACTCGAGTTAAACAATAAAGAAACTAATTTATATGACTGATTCTAGGCTTTATTATCATTAAAATAGAGCACAAAGGAATACAAAATACATTAATTATATTACATACTCATACATCCGCACATATTATAATCCATACTCGACGACAGAAATTCATACTTTTACAACACATCGACAAAAAAAATCATACACATATCCATATTATCATAATCTACGAAAGATCCTGTTACATAATGAAAATTGCTCCTACAAAAAGTAAATTTCAGATAGCTCTTTACCCGCAGGCAAAGTCCCCAAAATTGAGGCAACATTTTCTCTCTGGATTGCGATAGAAAGTCGTTGTATAAGGAAAGCCATTGAACGACTTTCCCCTGACACGCAGAAATACGCTGTCCTATCGCCTTTATGAAATTAAGACCTTCTTTTCCCCAAATTTCACACGTTTCAATAGCCACTTGGACAAAAACAAAACGATCACAAAGAAAGTCATTTATTGCTAATTTATATTGTTTATGACATGCCAGCAAATTCAAAAGTCAAAAACTGAAAAATAGCCCAGAGGTTTTGCTGTTTTTTAACATTTTTCAATCCTATTAAGAATATAAAATTTCATTCTATATTTTTCAAGATTTTATTTTTTAATAATAAAACCATTGTCAAAATACAAAATACTATTTTCCATTCTCAACGCTTCTGCCTGAAACTCTTTTGTCAAATTATCCAAAAGTATTTTGTATTTTCCCGATTGTTGGAAAGTTAATTGAACTCTATGTATCTTGGCCACTGCTGTAAATCTTGAAATTTCAGTATTTATTTTTCAATGTTTTGTTTGTTTAACAGTTTTAAGGGAATGAAGTTTCTAGGTATTTTTAAATCTTTCAAGAAGGCTTTTTTTGTTTTATAGCACAAAAGTTGTTTTTGGGGAAAACATTTGGAAATTTATTTTTAACATGACAATTTAAAATATGTGATTAAAAGTTTGAATTTTTATGACTTTTTTACATACAAAAAATGATGACGCCGATAAGATCCTTTGTTGAAAAATTGAAAAATGAATACTGAAATTTCACGCGTTTATAATTAAAAATGAAAACTTGAAAATATAAAGTGAAATTTTATATCGTTTTAAGGATTGAAAAATACAACCAAAATCTGTGCTATTTTTCAGCAGGTTACATAATTGTTTAACTCGAGTTTTGATGATAAAATTATGAAAAAGCGGAAAGTGCTTTAATACTTGAGAAACTAAAATTGTAAATGTAATTGAAAGCGATGCACTTTCTCTCGCGCTTGTTATTTGACCGTGCAAATGTCAACCTTAAAACTAAAGATTTTGGCAAAGTCATGTTTATTTCTCAAGACTTACAGTTTCGTATACAATTAAAACAAATCTGAAATTAATACCGGAAAAGGTTGCCTTGTGAGTGTATAGCTTAATAGTGCGATAATCCCTTAAGAGGAGGGGACGGAAGGTGTTTCTGCTCGGACTTGCTTGAAATTTTCACGAAATGTTGAGGTCATGGTGTGTAAGTGTTTGGTTAAATTATTAGTGTCTACGGGGCCTGGTCTCTTTGCAATGGATTAATTAAATTACAGATATAATTGAAATAAATGATTGGAGATTTTAAATTTTTGAAGGGATGAGCGGTGGTGGTGGTAATGATCCTTCTTATCTCTTAGAGAAAATACCTTTTTTACCCTTTTTAAGAAAAGGGTTATCGGCTATTTTTATGAAACCTCGCGTGGAGGTTTTAACACTTATATATACATATCACTATATATATAACACTCTGTCTGTTGTTAGGGTTAAAACCTCCGAGCGAGCTTTTATAAAAATAGCAAGCTTTAAAAGCTTTAAAAGGATCAACAGGGTTTATAGTAGTGATGCCGCGGGTTCGGGTTTTGGCCAGATACCGGATATCCGGCCAAACTTTTGGCCGGATCGACGGGAATCCGGCCGGATATTTTTTACACGTAAATACCAGAAATTTTACCGATTTTATATTGTTTTTTTTTTACAAAATAAGTAATGTCAAAAGACTTAATTATTATTTGTATGTTTTTGCAGAATATATGGCGTTTAAAGATTTTTTGAAAAAAAAAATATCATTTTTTGGAAGAAAAATATCAGATTTCTTTTAAAAACAGCGTGAATTTTTAATAAAAAATATCCGGCAGGATACCGTGTGATATCCGGCCGGATCGGATATTTGGCAAATTGGCCGGATATGCCGGATACCGGATAGCCGACGGGTACCCGCGGCAACTCTAGTTTATAGGTATGTGATATTAAAGGCACGACATGGAAAACTTATGTTGGTTAGACAGTATTCATTTGTTTTTTTTTAATATTTTGGATTTTTTTAGAGCATAAGTGTTTTATTATTATTATTATTAGGAAAGTACGATGTGACGCCCACCGCACGTTTATAAAAATGTAATTTGAGGTCAATAATTCATATAAGCTTCCAGTTGAATTTAATAATTTAGTGTATCTCGTATCACGGCGAGCACTTTTTAACGTGTTACTACGTTTCATTTTGTGATTGATTAATTATTTGCTGTTTCTTTATTTATTTATACTTATACCTATAATAAATTTTTAATCACTTGATATCCGTTCATTCATATTTGTTTTGGTACGATACATTTATTATTAATCATTTATTGCTTCTATAATATCCTATTTACATCAGCTTTAATTTCACTAATTAATTTTAATGAATTTTGGCTTCCGAACTTTTATGTTTATATAATAAATTTAATTACATTGAACGATTACGGCTTATTTACAATTGTACCTATATTATACATGTTTCATAAATTAATAAATGTTTCTTTGTTTTTGTTTTTATACAATACCTTTTTATCAATTAATTATTGCTTCTATACTAACGTGTCTACTTGATAATTTTAATTTCATTAATCAATTACTGCTTATATCTATGAATTTATTTTAATTTGCATTGCCTCAGCTGTCAAGCAATACATTTGGGAGCTATTTAAACACCTAAAAATATACTACAAACAATATCAATGCATTTTTTTGTATAATTTATGAGTCAGTTACTGCTTCCATGCTTTTGATAATACATGTAATTCTTTTACTCATTTTTGTATTTATACTTTAACTTTTTTAGAGAATTGTTTATTGTTTCTTCACTTTTCTATGTATATAATATAATCTATATATATAATATCCCAGAGTGAAAGTAACTTCGGTGGAAGACAAGCGCAGAAGGTAGATTACGAGATACTCTAGAAATGCTTTTGGTGGGAAATTTAAGCTTAGCTAATTTGAATATCCGAGTTGACTAATTTTTATCCTGTAAATTGGTGTGATTTAAACGTACTTTTTCGTATTCGATTTCTGACAGGGTGACATTTTTAGAATATTCTGGTGATCTCCAGACTCCTTGGAGCCAGGCCAAATTCTAGTTATTGCATAATACAGAAGCTAAAGTTTGTTACAATGCGTAATACTGCAAGGGGTTGGGATAGAATTGGTCATCGGGCTATCGTAACTATTGATAGGGATTGGTTGAGTTTTAATCACGTTAAACCCTAACTCAATGTTGTCATCACTACGATTGTACTTATTAGACAATCTGTTACAGCATCGAAACCATGAGGTGAAACATCCACAACACGCAAAAAAGGCTGTTTTTACAGGCACAACTGCTTGTACAATAACGTATAAAACAAAAACAATAAAAAAAATTACACAACCCATAATAACGTACGTGATCATTTGCTGAATAGGCGCAGTAATCACATCTTGAATTGCACTAAACAAATTTGATGTCGTTTCGCTTTCCGGGTACTTGTTTATTCGATTTGCAATTACTGTGTCAAGCATTCCAAGGCCAGCGACTAGTTTTGTTTGATCTAATCCAAACTGAGTATCCACTGTGTGTTCTCCTTTGGCATGCATTGAAATAGGGTCGAATCCGTTGGGGGTAGTAAAATTATAATGCATCGGCAATGGATTGAGGCCTGGGATTTCCTGGACGTATGTGTTATTTCCCAACAAAATCACTTTGCCGGAAATTTCAAAATAAAACTGAAATCAGAACAAACAGAAATTACTTAAATTATCGGTTACATGAAAAAAGTCTTTTATATTTTTTCTACATTAAAGCAAAAGCAAACCTAACCGAACCGTGTCAGAGTATGTCTATCTGTCTGTCCGCTCGCACGATAACTCTCGTGAAACTCGTCCGATCGACTTGAAATTTTGAATTTAAGTTCGAGGATGAGCAAAATTGGTCAAATTGTTGACACGTGGGGGTTTAAAAGGTGGACGGTTTCTATTTGTATGTATTTTAACAAAACCTATAAAACTTCGTATAGAATACTGCATTGTAGTAGCCTTTGAGGTTTAAATAGCAAATATATAGTGTGATTTCCGAAAACTTTGGTCAGAGTGACTGTTTGGATCAACCTCCATGGGTTTTTAAAAAATTGTCAAAAAAGCTGAAGTTTTGCTTGTCGTGGACGTTTAAGTCATATTTTTGTTTCACTAGAATGAGAAATTTTAAATAAAAGTCACAATACCTCTGGAGAAGGACATTGAATGTAGCTTGGTGTTTTTACAATTTCCTTTGTTAATCCGCGTAGATATCCTGAATGTTCTTTCAATCCGACTAAGTAGTTAATTGGGTACTCAGCTATACAATCTTTTCCTTTTGGTAGAAAATGGTATTGATCTACTTTTAGACATTCTGATATTCTAACCACATCACCTATATTTTCAAAAATATATAAATATGTCATTAATTTAGTCATTTTAAAATCTTTTTCAAAAACGTACCCAATAATTCTGCTTTAAATCCTCGCTCTTTTGTAACTAATCGAGCTATTGAATTGACTTGATTGACTTCAGCATAATAAATGGCCATTTGATATGTTTCTTGCTGGTTTCTACAGACTCTATGAGAAATTTCTTGTATGTCATTATCATGTCCGTTTTTTATTTTGTCTGCAAGATAGTTCAATTTCAAATCCTCTTCTATATCCGTTGTCACGTGAGCTGCTTTTCCTCTATAAGCTCTTGATTTTCGATGATCTTCAGGAATGGTGTAAACTCCGGTTTCCAAATATAGCTCGATGTCCGTTATAGAGGCTGAATTTTGGCTTAAAGTATTACGGGTGTGAGAAGCAACAATTACATTTTGTTCTGACATGGTTACTGGCATTTCCGAGTTACAAAATTTTTGTGATGTTATTCCAGTGTAAAGAAATTCTGTATCGGGACACGTAATTCGGTCTTCAATCTGCAGACAAATTGACGATTTCCCTGTTAAACAAATTTAGTTATTAAAATTTAAACACTTAACTAACGGTTAAAGATTTTTTACGTCAAGAGTCACAATAAAAATCATCAATAAGATTAACAAAGTCGGTCGATTTTTTTCTTATTTCTTGACATGTTACTAAAAATTAGGTCCTGACCCCCAATGGTTACCTCTGGAGGTGGGAAAAAGAGGTAATCGTTGGAAAAATTCATTTCTCCTGAACCACTCAATGAATTTAAAAATATGTTACAAATTGAAACAAAATATGTTGTTTAGGTCAACAGGACTACAGTCCTGGAAATAGCTTTAATACATCAGGCAATTTTGAGATATTTCGAATACGCCTAAGTAAATGATTACAAAATTTTCACCACAAATTGAACAACTTATTAGACAACTTTTTGCAAACAATTTGAAACTTGTAGATGGCGGCAATTTTAAAAAACAAATGAACTGTAAAAAGTAGGCTGGAAATAGGTTTAAGACTAAAAATTCAAATTTCTTTCATAACAGCAAAAAAATCAACAAATATTATTTTAATATTTAGTAGCACCACTATTTTTGCTGATAACTTCAACTCTATTTGGCATTGACTCCACCAATTTTCGGTTTTTTAATGTTTGCCCAGGCTTTGCAGATTTCGGTTTTAAGGTATTTTACACACAGATACTGACAACTATTTTAATAAACCTCTCGAACTTGGATTACCTAGAGTTTTTCTATCGGGTAAAGGTCAGAACTTTTGCTTGGCTAGTCAAGGACCCGTATTTTTTGACTTGGAACCAATCATTGGTTAACTTGCAGCTGTGGATACTAGCATTGTCTTGTTAAAAATCCATTTATTACCTCCAATTTTTTGTCTATTTGATATTAAATGATTTTGCAGCACTGAACTTGTCTTGCCATCGTAAGACAAAGCAGCCTAACTCTTACATGATCCACCATCGCTCCGTCGCTATAAGAAAAACATACTTTCTTTTCTCAAATCATGCCAATAGCTGTGAAAACCATCCGGTCCATCCAGGTTCCACTTTTTCTCATCTCTAAAAAGGACATATTTCCATTCTTTTGTCCAGGACATATATTTTTGTGCCCATGTTAGACGAGCAGCTTTATGACTGTCCGTTAATGGGGGATTTCCTATCATCTTTCCGTATGTCATAAATGGACATTAAAAAAAACATCACGAATTGTTCTAGCAGTCACTCGGAGTCCCAGGTTGTCCTTAATTTGGGCTGATGTTACATTGGAATTGCTACTTTCTCGTAAAATGTGATTCTGATCTCTTGCAATTAATTTTGGTCGACCCCCTTTACAAGTTCTGGTACCGTATTTTTTCCCAAAGCGATAAAATTCGTCACAAAGGTTCTAGGTCTTCTTATTTTTCGAGATATTTTACTCACTGTATTTTTACAGCTTTTTAAAGCGGTGATGTGTCCTTTTTCAAAATTGGTCAAGCTCGTTCCTTTTACCATGCTTTAAAAGCGTTAGGCGGCCAACTGACACCGCACAATGGACCCCGCACATTAGACACCCCCGACACATTTAACCCTCGTATGAACTATAAGCATGATTAAATCATGCTACATACTTAGATACCTGCTCAAGCTTATCCTCTTACTCTATGTGGTGACGCCTCAGAAATAAATGCAAGTTATTGATCCTAATTTCAGAGATATTGAGGATTAAATTCGAGCGAGGGCAAAAAATTCTATTTGTATAAGCATACAAATCCTAACGCATACCTTTGATTAAAACTTTAATTCATCAGTAATAAATTGATGACAATTTTTGAAATTAACTTATTTTGAAGTGACGTAATTGAAGTCTAATATTCTTAAAAAAAACTGTAATCGACCTTAACCAACCCACCAACTTGCATTCTTTTCTGAGGCGACACCACATATAAATGATTCGCTTAGATATTTTTGAAACTCAATTAATACCCTTAAAAACAGATATATTTGTATTTGTATATATGTGTCTGGGATCAAGTGAGTCGGGTTCTATTATCCTGGTTATAATGTGTGGGGTCAACTGGCCACAAATCCATTTTTTATAGTTGGAAGCAATCCCACTTTATCCCGAAATAATGCCCCCTTCAAATTTAGAAAAGGTCAAAACTAATCTTTGAATATAATTAAAAATAATAAGTCGATAATTTTAAAATAAAATTGTCGTATGATAGACGTAATACAAGGATTGGTTAAACAATTTAATATCGTCTAGAAAAACAAATATATCTGGAAAGTTCTATTTTAATTATACAACAATTCAATTTATTTAAATAGATGATAAATGGAATTACATTGTACTGTTTAATTTAAGATTTGGACTACAATCCTGACATAAATTGATCCGTTATGGTAGATTTTGAAAAGAATGAATTGTCAAACTCAAACAGTACAAAAATCTATATAACTGTATGTATCAACCATGGGTCATAAGACTAGTTACTATTGCAAACGATTCAATTACGTTAATAGGCTTCCGAGATGCGGTTCTGTTACTTTCGGATAAACTGTATGCTATTTAATATTTAAGAGACTTTAAGATTTTATGTGTATACTATTTGTATATATACAAGAAAAAAATCATACCTTTTTTTAATGCACAGTGAGGTGGCGTGAGAGGAACGTCCCAAATCAACATTCCATCTACAGTTTCGCAAATCCCATCCTTATAATTGCAAGGTTTGATTGTCGATAATCCTGTGATTATTAAACCCGACTCGCTGTCAATTTTGATTTCTATATTGTCCACGTAATAATTTATGTTGTCTACTGTGCTGACTAGCATGTAATGTCGTTGTGGTTTTTTGTGGTTTTGTGTTGCCCATTGCCCTTCGCCAACCTTAATCAGTTCGTCACCTTTTGGTGAGATCGAAAATTTACTCATTTTATTACAGTCACTTCTGCTAAATTTGAAGCTTCCCATATCCAGGGAAGTATACACGTCGGTGTTCAATAAATTGACGATATGTTGTGATTTAAATCCATGTGAGTGACAATATGTAGCCGGATATCTTTTATCCATGTCACTCCAGAACGGAGCTACTAGAACTGATTTAGAAATTTTCGAAATGTTCTTGTATTTCGGGCAATCTGCAATTTTAGGAAAAGTATATTTATAACCACCAGAATACCCTTCACACACGTGAAGGACTTCCGACCTCGTTTTATATTTAGTATATAAATCACCAATTTCTGATTCTTCTGACTTTATTAATCTAAAAAACGCGATAAACGTTAAAAACAAAAGATTCATGATAAAAATATTGATGTTTGCAATTATTTAACGAATTTTTACTTTTTTTCTTTTTTTATAAATCAAGTTATTTTCATTCAAAATATAGTATTTTCAATTGAAATTTCGAAGAACAAATATGAATTTTGAAATGTGAAATGAAATTTGGATTTTAAAAAGGTAGTTCAGACAAGATTTAGGTTTAGTGAGTGCTAAGGTTGAACTAACAAAGTGAACTGCTCTGCCTTTAAATACACACATGTTTTCCCGATCATAAGTTAAAGGGTTGTTGAACTATGCACAGATATGTGAAAATATTGTCAACCCCTCATTTACCTAAATTCTAAATATATTCTATTATTAACCCAAATTGCTACGGGCGAGCTTTTTGAGTAAACCCTTTTTCAATTTTAAGTTTTAAGGACAAAATGGATCATTACAGACAGAAAAGAATGTATTTGCCGACTAGAAACTCGACTCGTTCTTGAGTGCATCACTTCTGATTAATATAATATACTACTATATTTGTATACAATATAATAATAGATTCGACAGTAAAATTCTTAGCATTTTATGTTTTGAAAAAAAAATGTATAGATTTGTACATCATGGTTGTTAAATATTGTCAAATTCATAAACAGTCGATCAATAAATTACAGATAAAAATGTTGGATAAATTATTTACAACTAGAATTTGTTAGACTTGTTTCTATATCTGTTAACTTGTATAAGTATAGACAGTATTGCATTTTTTTTTTCAAGTCTAACTTTTTTCTACTATTTAGACAACTTAACTGGTAATCGTACATAATTCTGGCTTCCAATCCCAACCATTAAAAACTTTCCCGTGTAAGTTCATGGAGCCCGACTCCCTTTGGAAACGGATAAAAAATGATGAATCAGCTTTCTATGGACCTTCTTTGAAAAAATCATGGGGGTTACTCATTAGATCACCTGGAACGAATATCAATGCAAATTTAACTTTATATTCAATATTTAGAACTAATAGACTGTCAATATGCAAAATTTCAGCCTTCTGTGACATTTTTTTTTAAAAAAAACCGTGGGGGTTGACCTAAAAACTGACTATGACTTAAATTTTCCAAAATCGAACTACGTATCTGTTATTTAAACTTCAAAGTCTACGACAATGCTAATTTTCAAGTTTCTGGGCAATTTATATGTGTTTTTATAATTTTGGTTAAAATAAATACAAATAGAAACCACTCTTTTTGTTAGCCCCCACGGGTCAAACCCTTGATTTTGTTCATCTTCGAACTTAAATTCTAGTTTAATCTATTGAACGTGTGTACAAAATTAAAGGGTGTCCCATAAGTAAAGCGTTTGGAGTACCAACGTTGTAAAGTTTTGATGGAACGTCCGATTTATTCCAAACTTTTACCGTCACGATAGAATTAATATAGATTCTAAATTGTATGACATTTGTTTCCTGAATTCATTATTATCCAATAACCACCATGTTTCGTCGGGCCCTAAATATTATGGCTGTTCATGATTTCTTGCTCACATTTGGGCTTATATTTTTTCAGATTAGATTAAATCTGACAAAAGCTTTATTTTTCCTCGTCTATTACCTTACTATCTTTTAAATAATATGCAAAACAGTTTATTATCTTTTGCATGTGAAGCGTTTGCAGCATTCTACCTTTTCTTCACATATTCAAGGTTTTCGCAGTCCAGATACGATGTTACTTGAGGCCATAATGACAAGTTGTCATATCCAACCAAAACAAAACTTTTTGTATGCTTTAATGGTCCTTTATAAACGAAACTAATTACCGTTTCATGAACTCCCTTAAACAAACATAGATATTTATAGAGCCCTCAACAATGAACGATTTTGCTAATTGCCATTTTCTACCATTGATTGACTAATCCAGTATTTTTAAAAAAAAGTTCTGACTTTTGAATAATTTTATAAGTAGATATTACTTTGGAATAATATTTTACACAAGAATATAGCCCGGTCCGCGAGGGGCCTGTGGATAAGTAGGCGTGTTATTTTTCTTAGGTGATGCAAAAATAGCCTAGCAACGCTATGGCAAAAAATCACATAAGTATGCATTCACTCCCCC
>JAQGBQ010000825.1:0-15974 GCA_034698485.1 Vertagopus arboreus
TTATTATAACATGTATTCTTAACAAAAGATAAAAGAACGTATTATTATAAAAAATGTATTTTTAACAAAGGATAAAAGAAACGTATTTTCCATGCATACATATGCAAATTCCGTTTCGGATTCGGATGCGGAATCCTCTTCTGATTCTTCCGAATCAGAGAGGATGATGATCTCGAAGTGGTATCGAGGGCACACTGGCGAAGGTGGAGGAGGTTGAGAGATGGAAATATCCAGGAGTACAGTTGAAGCCGTAGACATGGATGAATAGTCCGAGGGGGTTGGGGACACTGGTTCGTAATCCATAAGGGGGTCAAAGTCAGGGAAGGGAAACGTTGGTCCGTGGACGTCCCGGTTGACGTCCACATGATGAAGTGGGAGATTCAGAGCCATATTCCGATTGATACCGGTCATAGTCCTTTGACGTCGTTAGCGAAGGGAGAGAAGCCCGGTACGGGCTGGCCGAGGTGGTTATGACATCTCATGACATGACATCTCAACGTTGCTTGTGAGATGATAACCAATGTTAGACACCTGGAGAGGGGCTGTGTCCTCATTCTGAAGGTGAGACATTCTTGGTTGTTGTCTGATTGTTCCATGTGATCTTCTTCTCGGTCCCAGCTAGAACAAGAGGGTCAAGATGACAACGACGATGTTTACGACAATTAATCTTAAACATCAAGAACTATATGTAAGTTATGGTTTATATAAGTAGAGTAGGTTATAGGTATATTATGCGTTATACATGTAAATAAATTGTGTCGTATTACTACGTTATTCTAGAAGGTTTAATGTAGAAGCTTTGGACGAATTGGTATGCAAAATGATGCATGTAAATAATATGTAAAAAGCAGGAGAATAGTAATGAATATATTGGGCTATGCAAAATATTATTTCTAGAAATGCCAATAGTGGATGTGGTGAGGTTAATTCCTTGAGCTAACCGGTTCTGTTTATATGCAATGAGATGCAAATATGTTTAGTGTGATTAATACTACACAAGAACAAAATAGTTTTGGTGCTATATCTGATTTTCAACAGATATAGAAATTAAAGGTTGATTTATTTAGTGTTTTCGGTTTTAACCAAATAAGGTCGTAAGTTAACGTCTAATATTTTGTAGGTAAGAGTTAAGGTTTAACTAGCTAAACTATGGGAAACAGTTTTCCATTTATACATTTACAACAATGAAAAACGTTGGATTTTAAGGAACAAGGAAATTAAAAGGCATAAAATAACGTTTGAAGGACCTTGAATCCAAATATACTAATGACATATGTATGTTCGTAATAATATTGAAATGTTACATCATAATAATATTGAAATCTTGAATGTAAATTAAATGTAAAATAATATATAATAAAATGGGATTATTACATATTTTATGGATTCATATCCATTCTCCGGGGGCAATAAAAGTGATCATTATCAGGGATAGAAAAAATAAAAAGTATTCTTTACCACCGGACCCTTTTTCCAAAGTGTTCCGGTTCGTCCGTTGGGGAGTAAGTCCTCCGACGAGCAGGGAGATAGCCAAGAAAAACGACATCGTCGTCGTCCTCTGATTCCGATTCGGACTCTGATGAGTCCGAGATGGTAATTACTTCAAAGTAATTATTTGGTGGGCCAAGGGGTGAAGGATGGGGGGGGCACATATGCCTCCATGGCTGTTGTGATGATGGAGGCATCCGAGTAGTTTGACGGTGTGCGGGATACGGGTTTGTATCCCAAGTCCAGACTGAATGGAGTAGAGAGAGTCTCCATCATAATGTCGACAGCTTGGTTGATGTCCACTTGGTCCAGTAGGACCTCTGCATTGTAATAATCCGTCGGGGTTGGAGACGGGGTTTGAGCCCTGGAACTGGAATATGGGCTGGATGGAGTATACTCGAATGTATAGTCCGGATCGGTGTTTTCAAGATACTCCTGGGAGTATGGTTCGTAATTACCCTCGTATGCCGGGCTGTTTACAGTAGTATGCCCGTAATGGGTGCTGATGATGGGATAGTGGACCTCGTCGTCCGAATCCAAGTAATTGGAAGCTTCAAATAGGATGAAAGGGTTGCGTCTGTTGAAATTTGGGGACATGTTGATTTGTAAGTAAACGGAGATGTGTTAGTAAACTGGGATATAATTGTTGAGGATAGATAAGTGACTTGATAGTGACTGATAATCCAAAACTGACTTGGGTTTGTTTATATATCCATGTATAACGAAATATAAACAAGCACATGGTCATCTTATGAGTAGGTCAGTGGTAGTCAGTGGTGGCGGTAACGGAAAGAAAGTAAAGGTTGGGTTGGTGTTAGGCATAGCCTAAACCAACTTTTTCACTCATCCCATGGTGCACTTGGATCTGAGTACAAGGGAAGGTTACCTTCCATTGAACTATAGGACAGTTCCTCCTTAAAAGTGGCAGGAATTCCGTCTCTTACTTCAATGCGCAACAATATTCGCCCATATTTAATTTGGATCAACTCGATTAAGTCTGGTAGCCTCCTGTTGAACCAAAAGGGTAGAAAACCTCTGGAGTTTTGGGTCTTCTTCCATCCAGTGCTCCGAAAAGAAAAAACACTTCCATAATAATTTCCTGTGTACGGCATAAGAGCTGAATGCGTTACTAAAATCACAGAAAATTCCGAGAAAATTGTCTCTAAGATTTCAGGTCTTGGCCTTTGAATCCGATCCTCCACTATTTTTCTCGACACAAACCTGGGTAAGGGACCTTTACAACAATAACTCCAACAATAACTATTCCTTCAGATAAAGGCCACTTAGATCCTTTGTTTATAATTAATTGAATTCTTGTTGGGACATGAAAAAGGTTTAGAAAAGCCATGTTAATTTAAAGGGTGGTAAAAACTAAAACTTCAAAATTATTTAAATATTAAAAAAAATCTTTGTCTTATGAAAGAAAAAAATGATAAGATGAAAATATTTCTTATGAAAAACTGTAAAGGACACTAACTTGTCACATTTATACAAACATTCTCATTCATTAAAATGCGCAAACACATTCAATTGTCAAGGAAAAGGGTAAGCCCATTTCCATTCTGTTGTTCTTCATCAAGTTGTTTAAAAGGTTTCATCTCTTGGAGAAGTTTTTCTGCATCAACTGGATGGGGCCTGGAGAGTTTTTTCTTCTGTGAATATAAACTCCCCAGCACCACTAGATAAACAAGAACTGATATTAACAAATGCAAATGATCTGTTTCACAGAAACTGTGAAAGGCTACTCTTTTTATTTGATTGGCAGCGAAATAAAATTTATAAACCCAAAAGATTAAGAAAATCGAAGTGATTCTCAAGTTGCCCCAAATTGCTTAACTAATAGTACTATAACGAGATTTGTTTTGAATATTTAATACTATTCATAAGAAACCTTGAACAAAATTACACCCAAAACGGACAAAAACGCGAAGGAAAAAACAAAACAAAAGTTTGTCCCCAAATTCTTACCAAAAGGAAACGAAGAACCCCACACTCCGCGCAATAAAAGGAATTATAACTCCCGAGGAGAAAAATTCAGAAAATAAAATGGTATCATAAAACTTGGATAAAACCGAACTGCGAAAAAAAGATTACAGAAAGTCCGAAGCACAGCTCGCCAGTTGTTACATATACTAGTAGTGTACTAAAGGTATGAACGTTGAGTATGTAATGAGAAGTTAATATTGGTAAGAATTTACAGAGAGTTTTTATTCTGAGTAGTTACACTTCCTATCCTGGGTACATACTGCTGGTATTGTTGTACATTGGATATTATATGCATTTTTTTTATTATACATTTAAGAAGAGACAACGCCCTAGCGTGCCTATATACTCTGACCTCAACCAGTTTCTTTAAAAGTTTACTTTTGAAGAAACTGGGCTTGTTACTTGTAATACCCTGCGGTTATACAGAGAAAAGATTCATTAAAACAATCTCCCTTCTGTATTTTTTTACACAGCTTACCAATCTAATTCTAACTAAACGAGTTGCAACTGCAAGTATGCAACTCGTAAGACCCTACAAACTGAAGAATCTCTCCGGGATTCTCTAAACTCTCAATTTTTTCTAAAAATTCATTAAACTATATGCTTAACCTAATAACCTAATAATTATAACATCCATTCTACACATTCAATGTTAAAAGTATGATTACATATTACAAGAAGGGAGGATTGAAATACATTTTTTTTCATGTTTTGCAATGATTTAAAAATAATTGTTTAGACTACAAACTAATAACTTATATACTATTCCTTATATCTATCTATCTTATCAACTTACTTCATTTGATTGTATTTACAAAAAAAATTCGTTCATATAAAATTGCAGGTTGACAAAATTTAAACTGAGTTTAGTAATTATTATACAATCTCTCAGCACATTCATCCATAAATTCTACCATATTACACTACATCTTGTTATAAATATTATGTCCAATCTTTTGCTTTCACAAGCTTAATTTTTCAGATAACATTCAGATTACTGTGGTTTAATACTTTTAATTTTGTTGTTTAATTTCTAATAATTCATATGCTTAATACATAAATAAAAATTACATCCTGGCCTACATTTTTTTTTGAGACTATGTACTCTAAAAATTTACTATATTTTTAAATCTTTAATCTTAACCCATAACTTTAACCAACAGATCCAATTTCATAAGTCATAATTTTATACGTATGCGGATTTCATCCATAAGAGCACAACGCTAACTAAACTTTGTCATTATTAATCTGCCAAATCGAATACTCTCTCCGCTCTTAGCTGATCGATAAGTTTTAATCGTTCTCTTTTGGAATATTCATATTCTCAACATTAAACTGGTCGTAACTACTGAGTACTTCGACCCATTGGGAGGGCCTAGCCCTTTAGATCCCTTAGAACGGTGGCATCAATTGTGGGGTTCGGTCTATTATAGATGTCTGGAGTGCAGCTTTCATCATGAGCTAATTTCTTTAGCGTTACCCACTTCCGAGTGGAAGGAATATCGAATAGCCTGTGTGAATTCCACGGACATGCAACACAGCCAAGAAGTAGCCTATGGCTATTTCCAGAATATGTGGGAGTGTGGGCTGTACTTTTACCCAAGGATTTATACCCCTGCCAACAGCGATAAATACCGTAACAGTGATAAATACAACTAATCAGTTTTAACTAACTAAACTATGGGAAACATTTTCCCTTTTATATATCTACAAAAGAATGAAAACGTTTGTTTTTAAGAAACAAGGAAATTAAAAACTATAAAATAACGTTTGAAGGACATTGAATCCATAAATATTAATGATATAATATACATAAGAACGTATTTAGAACATATGTGATTTAATATAAATATAACAAATGATAAAAATAGGATTTTTATATTATAGATTTATGAATAATAATAATAATAAAAAATGGGATTTTTTTGTTATAGATTTATGGATGCATATCCATTCTCCGGGGCAAAAAGGTGATTGTTATCAGGGATGGAAATAAGAAGTATTATTTACCACCGGACCCTTTTTCCAAAATGTTTAGGTTCGTCTGTTGGACAGTAGGTCCTCCGACGAGCAGGGAGATATCCAATAAAAACGACATTATCGTCGCCCTCTGATGAGTCCGAGATGGTGATGACCTCAACTCTGATGAACTCAAAGTAGTTGTTTGGTGGGCCAATGTGCGAAGGTTGGGGAGCACATATGCCTCCATGGCTGTTGTGATGACGGAGTCATCCGAGTAGTTTGATTGTGTTGGTGAAATAGGCTGATAGTACTTCAAATCCAATTCGAATGGAGGTGAGAAAACCTCTATCATGTTGTAGATGTTTCCGTTAACATCCACTTGGGATGTTGATGATGACGAGGGTTCGGTGTTGATGTCGTCCAACAGTACCTGAGCATGGAAGTAATCTGTTGGGGTTGGTGAGGGGGTATAAGCCCGGTAAGCAGGGCTTGCTGGAGTGTAATCCGGGGTGTAGTCTGGGCTGTTGCCCAAGTATCCTGGAGTGTAAGGCTCATAAACGGGCTCGTACTGGACTGGCCACGGTGTACCCTTCCAAATAGTGAAATGTAATAAGAGGAAATTTGGACTCATCGTCTGAGTCCAAGTAATCTGAAGCTTCGTCGGCTTCACGGATAATGAAGGGATTTCGTCTTTGTTGAGGAGACATGTTTATTGGAAACTTTAAGATTGACTTCGGAAACTTGATGAAAACTGGAGTAAGTTTGTTTGGGTTTATTTGGTTATGTGATTAGGATTGAATGATAATCCATAGTTGAATTTTGGGTGTTTTTATGTCCAAGTTAAGGAAATAAAAATGAACACGAGGTCAGTGTTTGATTGAAAAGAGGTCAGTGGTTGCGGTAGCGGAAAACGAAAGTGAAGGCCGGGTTAGGGTTGAGCCATGACCTAAACTAACTTCTTAATTATTATCCTCATGGAAATGGTCAATGTAATGTACGCGAGTACAATGAAACCTAGTAAAAGGAAACCCTTATGAATCTATACTAGAAGTTTGCTTCCGTATAAAGACAATAAGCAAAACCCACTTAACATGGGTTTTAGAGTTATGATGGTCCTTAGTGACCTCATGTCCGCATATTGTAGGTACTGTAAGTGACCTTTAATGTTAATGGGGTATGATTTGAGAGCTTGACAGCTCATTTTAGGTCAACATCAGGCTGGTCGACCTTCATTATAATTTGAAGATCGGCCAATGTAGGACTTATGTGTAAAGAATCCAATGTCATTTCACTCAAAGGAGGCGGTAGTCGAGCGACAACTGGTTTGACCGTTCAGAAATAGTACTGCTCTAGACAGGCTTGAGTAGCAACCTGTCAATTTAATAATTTGGACATTTCATTTTACCGTCTCGATCTTTTTGATGATTTGTAGTTGGTCAGTCATATCAGGATCTCTACCAAATAACTTAAGTAGAAAAAGGTTATTTTTAAGTAAGAGTTCGGGGTCAATGACCTCAGAGATGCACTTGACCTCGTTAGTGTTTTTCTGTGTCCAAGGCTGTTTAAACAGTGATTGCTGGATATTTGAGCCTCGGTTAGGCTGTTGCATTGTATTTCTCCGACACGATTTGACACCAACGCTCCTTGCTTGTTGCAAGGCGTCAACGCCATTTAGTTTCCGTTTATTAGAATGCAGTCATTAAGGGTTAAAGCTGGTGGAACGGTTTCCGATATTTAGCTAAGGCCGATTCCAGTACTGGTAACCTGTTTCCCTGTGTATAAGGTCACAAGGTTAGTAGTAATGTCACCCCTTATGACCTGCAATGTTATAATAATTGAATAATAACATGTTTAAACTATTCTAAATTTGCATAGATTTTATTTGATAAATGTCCACTTCCTAATATCTTAACATGACAGTGGGAGGGTAGAAAAACTTCTTGACTGCCTGTGGGTTATGCAATGAATGCAATTTCCACTAAGGGATGCGATGAGTGATTCCTTGAGCTTCAGATGGTATGCAATAAGATGCAATATCAGAGATATATTCTCACACCCTGGTGGTGTGAGTAGAATAATAGAAAACACAGATGGGTTTTGGTTTTTATATTCAAGTTTCAATGAATATAGAAATAAAAGTCTTTAGTTTTATTCAATATTTTTGGGTTTTTAAACAAGGCCGTAAATTAACGTCTAATTTTTTATTGCACTATGCAAGGATGCACTATGCAAACTGGTTTGAGTAATGTAAAGTATGTTGTGGTGAATATTTCCTTGTGTCAATCGTGGATTGATGTAAAAATAACTTGAACAAAACTAAAGGGAATTGAATTTAGTAAAATGTTAAAACAAATTGATTTCGGTTTTATTCTTATTTGTAGGCCATTCAAAATTGTAATTCAAATGACTGGAAGAGAGTAAGTTCTATGACTGACTTTTAACTATGGGAAACAATTCCCTTTTATACTATTTAGAACGTTTGTAGAACAGAAAACGTTTAGAATGTAGGTTAATAATATGTGATATCATTATTCCAGAAAAAACGAAACGTATGTTATGATTGCATCAGATGAAACGTATTCATAAAAGATAAAGCTATGTATTATTATAACATGTATTCTTAACAAAAGATAAAAGAACGTATTATTATAAAAAATGTATTTTTAACAAAGGATAAAAAAAACGTATTTTCCATGCATACATATGCATTCTCCGGGGGAAAAAATAGTAAATGTATTTTATATTGTAATTGAAAACCTGGGTCGGGGGCACACTGGCGAAGGTGGTGGAGGTGGAGGAACCGAGATATTCAAAAGTATCGTTGAAACCGTGGACATAGTTGAGTAATCCGATGGGGTTGGGGACACCGGCTCATACTCCATGGGGGGGTCAAAGTCCGGGAAGGGAAACGCCTCCCGAAGTTGGTCCACAAGGATGTGGACGTCCTCGTTGACGTCCACTGAAGTTGAAGATGATCCCGATCCGTATTCGGACTGGATAGTACTCGTACTCGTCCGAAGTAGTCGGTGATGGGAGAGAAACCCTGTATGGGCTGGTCGGAGTGTAACTGCGTGGAGGAGACTCCATTGAGTAACTCGGGCTGGCTGGTGAATACCCGTTGAAGGGTAAGAGATGGTACCTGGACTCATCGTCTGAGTCCAGATAATCCGAAGCCTCGTCGGCTTCGGTAACGATGAAAGGGTTACGGTATTGTAAAGGAGACATGTTGAAATGGTTTGGACAAGTAAGTGATGGATATTCATGAAAATGTGCTTGTTTATATACGCCTGGATAAGGAAATACCAAACAAGCACATGGTCGTTGGAGTAGGTTAGTAGTGAGGAAAAGAAATTGGTGGTTAAAGGTCTTTGAGTTTTACACCAATTTCTTAACTATTATCCGCATGGATATAGTTAGTGTTACATAGGCTAAAAGTATTAAACCTATTAATAACAGACCGATAGATCCAAACCATGAGCTCACTTCCATATGGTAAGAAGAGAGAGAAGCCACTAAAGCTGGTAGTAGTGGGTTTATGCGTAATGAGTGTCTGCATAATTGGTATGCAAAATGATGCATGTAAATAATATGTAAAAAGCATGAGAATAGTAATGAATATATTGGGCTATGCAAAATATTATTTCTAGCAATGCCAATAGTGGATGTTGTGAGGTGAATTCCTTGAGCTAACCGGTTCTGTTTATATGCAATGAGATGCAAATATGTTTGGTGTGATTAATAATACACAAGAACAAAATAGGTTTTGGTGCTATATCTGATTTTCAACAGATATAGTAATAAAGGGTTGATTTATTCAGTGTTTTCGGTTTAACAAAATAAGGTCGTAATTTAACGTCTAATATTTTGTAGGTAAGAGTTAAGTTTTAACCAACTAAACTATGGGAAACATATTCCCTTTTATATATCTACAAAAGAATGAAAACGTTGGATTTTAAGGAACAAGGAAATTAAAAACTATAAAATAGCGTTTGAATTACCTTGAGGCCATAAATATTAATGACATATGTATGTTCGTAATAATATTGAAATGATGCATCATAATAATATTGAAATCTTAAATGTAAAATAATATATAATAAAATGGGATTATTACAGATTTTATGGATTCATGTCCATTCTCCGGGGCAATAAAAGTGATCATTATCAGGGATAGAAAAAACAAGAAGTATTCTTTACCACCAGACCCTTTTTCCAAAGTGTTCCGGTTCGTCCGTGGGGGAGTAGGTCCTCCGATGAGCATGGAGATATCCAAGAAAAACGGCATTGTCGTCGTCCTCTGATTCCGATTCGGACTCTGATGAGTCTGAGATGGTAATTACCTCAAAGTAATTATTTGGTGGGCCAATGGGTGAAGGATGGGGGGGGCACATATGCCTCCATGGCTGTTGTGATGACGGAATCATCCGAGTAGTTTGATTGTGTTGGTGAAATAAGCTCATAGTAGTTCAAATCCAATTCGAATGGAGGTGAGAAAACCTCCATCATGTTGTCACTGTCCCCGTTAACATCCACTTGGGATGTTGATGATGATGAGGGTTCGTTGTTGATGTCGTCCAACAGTACCTGAGCATTAAAGTAGTCAGTGGGCGTTGGAGATGGAGTTTGAGCCCTGGAACTGGCATATGGGCTGGATGGAGTATACTGATATGTATCGTCCGAATTAGTGTCCTCAAGATACTCCGGGGAGTATGGCTTGTACTCACCCTCGTACCCCGGGCTGTTTACAGTAGTATACCCGTAATGGGTGCTGATGATGGGATAGTGGACCTTGTCGTCCGAATCTAAGTAATCGGAAGCTTCGTCAGCTTCGAATAGGATGAAGGGTTGACTTGTAAGTAAATGGAGATGTGTTAGTAAACTGGGATATAATTTTTGAGCATAGATAAGTGACTTGATAGTGACTGATAATCCAAAACTGATTTGGGTTTGTTTATATATCAATGAATAAGGAAATGTAAATGGACCCATGGTCATCTTGAGGGTAGGTCAGTAGTAGTTCCTGGTTGTGGTAGCTGACGATAGTGAAGGTCGGTATAGTTGTAGACATGTCCTAGACCAATTTTTTCACTATTATACGTAAGGAAATCGTCAGTGTTAGGTACGCTAGTACAGTGAAACCTAGCAATATAAAGCCCCTGTAACTAGAAGTTCACTTCCGTATAAAGAGAATAAGCAAAACCCACTAAACATGGTACTAGCAAGTTCATGTGTTCACTTGTGTCATAAGAGATAGAATCTTAGAAAGGGATAAGAGCTCCTCCAAATAGCTTCAGTGAGAGCAAGTTATCTTAAAGTACGAGTTGGGATTCTATGAGGTCAGAGTCGCATTTGACCCCATTAGTATCTATTTGTGTTTTTATGAGTTCAAGGTTTTTTAAACACTGATATTAAACACAGACATTGCCTATAAAGATTACATAAAATTTAATATTATGATAGTTAAAATATCTATCTCAGCCAGAGTGTCTTATCCGGCGTCCAAATTATACAGATACCATTTTTTATACTAGCAATTATTAAATTAGACAGATCGTTGATTTGTTGAATATTGTTACAAGCAGTGAGTATTCTATAATTTACCGAGTCATTATTATCAGTAAAGTTTATAATATACGTTTTCCTACCATCATTACAGTGTAATACATTTGAATAATAAATGCATTACACTTTCTTTTTCTAACATATTACACCAAATATATATCTTGGTGTGTACCGTTGGTGTCGTGTGACGTGTTGTAGTAATCACAGCCAAACCCAAACTAAAGCGTAGAGAAATGCTAGGGTTGAATTTATGCCTAAACATGATAGTTATAACATAAACATACAACATTCAAACCTGAACTTGACTATTTACTTATGTTAAATTTTTCTTAAAGTTCAAAGACTGGTATTTCCTTGGGAGCCGAAATTTTTGGAGTTAAATAATAATCATGTTCACTTTAACCCAACTCTTTCTAATTCCCAATTAAAGTTGCTTGTAATATCATTTAGAAGGCCCTTTCCTGGACTTTCCCCTCTTGCTCATAGGCGCAATAAGCACCAATTATTTAAATTCTAGGAATCTTTCGAGAATTATAAGGAGTAGGGGATCAATGCTGCTCTCTATAATTCCGAATAGACCGATATTATAGTAATAATCGTTAAAATACCTCTAAAAACTAAGTTAATAACCTACACCTAATTTAGCCGACAAACGGCTGGCTCGTAGGCTATTGGCTGTTAATTTCAACTGGAGCGGCTATTCGGCGGTTTGCTAAGTGTGCAGCCTTCTTCCAAGGCTAAATGCAGAGCTCGAATACTTAAATTTTCATTGCCTGCAATTATTCCATAACTTCTTCAACTAAAACCTTAGTTACCTAAAAATCGGTTTCTCGGGCTCTTCCGGAAACTTCCGATTTTTGCTTATACTCGTAGTGTGAAAAACTCCGTTCAATTCTCATCACTTGATTAGAAGTTGGTGAAAAAATCGGTTAGAACAAAAAATAAAAAAATATAAAAAAGTTTAATCTCTGATAATTGTGTTAAAAATTATTTGAATTCCATTCAATAATTTAGTTTGTGTCCTAAATTAAATTAAAGTTTGTAGTGTACCTTTAGATTCTTGCCTTGACCATATTATTATATTACCTTATATATATCACCTTATCTATATTACTATTCTCTATATATATTATTATTAATTGCTCCTTCAATCCTTCTACTATCTAAACCATATAGGTTACATTAATTTTAACACCATTATAAAATTAATAATTACATACACGAACTTCGCTTATTTAAAATTTTAAATACAAAACCACATAATTTTGTAATTTTAGTGGTATTCATATTAGTAGTACCTTGTTTTAATTTTGTAAAAAAGGACAGTCCACTATTCTCAAACTAAAAATCACGAAATGGATTATTGTACCAGGCAAGACCAATCAGAATTCAGAGTCACCAATTTTGTAACAAAAACTGACTTATGGAACTATGACGATTTAT
Source organism: Vertagopus arboreus (assembly GCA_034698485.1). Lineage (NCBI taxonomy): Eukaryota > Metazoa > Arthropoda > Collembola > Entomobryomorpha > Isotomidae > Vertagopus > Vertagopus arboreus. Next base: position 12,442 of record JAQGBQ010000825.1, read on the forward strand.
ACTTTACTTGTTTATATAAATTTCCGATTTAGTACATGACCTTTCTCAAATATTATAACTTAACAATAATACAACTAAAAACGACTAAATTATATTTAACAAATATATTTGTATTATCAATATATTATTTTATTCTCTCAAAAATGAATTTCTAAAGTTAAAACGCAGGCAGTGAAGTGATCTGTCCTTCACTGTCGGTTTTCTATTGGGGTCGTTGCACAGATAGTAATAGTGCAATGCTACTACTTACTTTGCTTTGAGTTTTTAGAGTAACCTAGAGATTTTTAATTAGAATATATTTTCGAAAAAAATTGTATTCTTAAATATAAATCAACCAATACTATTTTATATAGATTCTTAACTAATCATATTTGTAAAAAAACTGAAAATGATTGATATGCATATAGCTATAGAAAAAGGTTGTCGGCTTTAATATCACACCGCAATTAAGCATGTTTCCTTTTACCATGCAGTTAATACTAGTTTTTGAGATCAATTTATTTTTATCATATTTTATGGAGGGTTGATTTTTTTGTGGGATAGCTTACCACGATTTGTTTTTTTTCACAGTACAAATTTTCCTGTTCAACTTTGTTCAAGTGTTTTAAAACAAATCTCTGAAATATTTAAAGAATATTTAGTGTACACAATCTACTTAGGTATACATTATCACGATGTTTTAGTTTAAAGGTAATAAGCTGAGAACAGGATTTCACCGCAGGCAGGTACCCCAAAATAACAACTGTTTTTTCTTGTTTTTCGAAATATTTGTAAAAATAAAAAAGAGGACTGATTGCATTACTTTGGTTTTATAACCCAAACCAAATTTAACTAGCTGCAACTTGTACCATCGGTTTTAAAATTGGAACCAATTCATGTCGAACTTTGAACAATATCAAATGGCACAAGAACGCCTAGGTCAATTAACTTTTAACAACTATCTTGGCACTCTGTACAACGAGTTTATTTGCCGAGTGCCAGGTCAATGATGGAATGATATTTTTATGTATTTCCGATTACTACAAAACAGTGAGAGTTACACAATCGACGGTGCAAATCTTTGATTAGCCTAATTTACAATTAACGTATAAACCTTTGATTAAAAATGAAATAATAATAATCTAAATTAAGAACCTATTTCAGTCTTTAATTACTCTTTAGTCTAGGTACATGCTTAGAACTACCACGTTGAGCACTTATCGTGTCCCCGTCATGGTTTTCCTATTCAAGATCATTATATTTTTCCAGGCACAGCGTCATATTAAGCTTAATATTTCTTAGCTTTAAGTAATAAGAAAGTGTTATTTTGCCGAAAGGAATATGTCCAAAAGTGACAGGCTGGCTCTAAAAACCTAGTATGCTTATAAAATCAAATTCAAAAAATATGTTTTTACCAAAAAAAATATCTGACAACAAATTTGGTCTTTGCTTTCCTTTTTTATAAATTTTTGAATAGAGGCAATTCTAAAATTCGAATTTATATTAACTACAAACTGCAATTTCAAGGTACGCGAATAAGCGTCGTTTTGTCAATTGATTGATTCAATAACACTAGTTGTATGTTATTTAACAAATTTTAAAAATAAGAACCTAGAACTCTGGTTACTTTAACCCTGGTTTATTGTCTGATTGCTCCCAAACGTAACTGTTAAGGCAGCATTTCGATTGCATGTGGTCTCCGAAAAATATTACAGATCAACAAAGAACAAAGTCTATTAAAGATACGCTAAATAAATAAATAAACGCTAGGTGATTTTTGAAATTGGTTTTGACTAAAAAAAGCTTTCTATTTGACTCATATGAGCAGTTGTTAATTTGCATTAACAACTTTGGTCCAAAAAAAATTGACAACGGAGTAGGCTAGGTATTATTATGCCAAAATATAGATAATTTTCTTTTTAAATTGAGAAAAAGTGCATCAAATATGAAAAAAATTATAGTTTTAGAATTCGTAATATTTAGAAAATTTTATATCCACAAAACACACAAGTACAGTTTTTAATGAACTGAATATGATTTAATTTTAATGAATTAAGTTTGCTTGAATTTATAAACCAAAAAAGATTGCTTATTTGATCTAGTTCATGATTTTATTCATTGAGATTTATTAGAAAAGAAACATCAATGTGGTTCAAGATATACAGTTTATTTATTACTATAAGATCGTCGTAAGGATCTAATATTGCATATACTTATAAAATGCATTTATGTATGTACGTAATTAGTGTTTAGAATATTCAAAAATGTGTAACATATGTTAAAATTACTTATTTGATAATGCAAATATTAGCTTATTTAACAATAAATAGAATACAAAACAAATTGTACTGCAATTCAATATTAAATTTGGTTGTTATCTCGCAAATTTATCTTGGAACAACACAACTAACATTTGTTTGTATGTATTTCATAAAAATATTATTCTATTAATAAAGATTACAGGTGTTAATCAACAAAGCCAAGTAAGCCCAATGTTTAATTATGTGGGAGTTATTTATTCTGGACAGGATCTTTGAAGAAAGTAATCCAGGATTTTATTTAATCCCAGGTGAATCGAATAAAGAAAACTGTGTATTATTAACGTTATCAAATTGTAAACAATGCTAAAGAATTATTTGCACATTAATTAGGATTAGTCCAGTACTATTAAAGGCTACTACATGTATGTATTTAGGTCAAGCACAACAAAAATATATGGACAAAAAATAATAACCCTGCTACTATCCAATAAAATAACTAATTTTATGATAAGCTTGGATCCAATTACAATAATTTATCTTAAATCCAATCCGACATTTCGATTTGATTTCAAACTGTGTAATACATAACCGTTTATCTGTTCTACAATTCGCGTTAAATGACAGACTACTTCCGAAAGCATATAAATATAAATTTTCGCTTTTAAACCAAATTGTAAACAAATTTGATTTACAACAAGAAATTATACATTCCTATTTAGCTGAACATAAAATTAAATAATTTGTTTTTTTGTTCATTCACCCGAACAATTTTTTTTATAGTCATCACAAAATTTGATATTGGGATTATTAATAACGCACCACAAAAAAAATCATTTTGTCTCCAATGAACAATCATAAATCCAAACCCCCTGTAATGAAATTTTTTTAATGTCTCTTAATTACTTGATTTCTCTCTTAAATGTGAGAAAGTGCCTCTCTAAAAATAAAATACTTACGTAAATACACAAATTAAGATCTTATATCGTTAGAGGATGTGAGTTTTATTTTTATTTTTTTTAACCCACAATATTTTTTTAATCAATCGGAAGAAAACATATTGAGGCTCGTATTTTACAACTTCCTAGCTTTTTCATTAAATTGATTTAATCAAAAATAGCTTTTGTAAGATGAGAGAAATATTTATATACCAGACAATTTAGTAAAAAAAATCACAAATTCCATTTCATAAGGTGAATCATTTCATTTTTATTTATATAACTAGAATATAGCCCGGCCCCAAGGGGCCTGTAGATCAGCAGAGATTCCATCGTTTATCTATATAATATCCCAATG
>JAQGBQ010000826.1:0-15948 GCA_034698485.1 Vertagopus arboreus
TTCAAATCTATATCCCCACTAAGATATATGAATTTATATCCCCACCGGGATATATATCTTCGTGGGGATATAAGTTTTGTATATCTCCACTAAGATATACATTTTGGGACCGTTCACGGCAACTTTGCTACAACGGTTTAAATAAATTTAAAGGAAAAGAAATATTTCTAAATTGATTTAAAATAGTATTTTGGTTAAAATGTAAGTTAAAAGTAAATTATTTAAAATAAATTTGGCTAAAAGTGCAACTCGGTTAAAAACTAAATCGATTAAAAAGTAAAATTGAAATGTCTCACGGTTCCCCAATTATTTCAGTGTAATGTTAAAAGTGTGGAAAAAATTCAAACAAACTCCCGGATTTCACTTGTCATTGTCGGCTTAAAAATTCAGAATTTTTCTTAAAAGTTCTATTTCCCCTCATCCAAACATTCCTGCATAATTTAAGGTGAGTTTTTTTTAGTTTTAAAAATTTATTGTAAACTTTCTGCAAAATTTTTTGTGCTTTTTTCATGTAACTTTTATACTTAATAATAACGAACTAACATTACTAATATAACTAATTAATACATACTTCATAAGCGAAACGACTGGCTAATGTCTTAATGACTTCCTTTATGGACCTTAGTGGAGTGATTTTGTCACCTTTGGTTAGCCTAGGCAATATATGCATAAAAAGGGAAATTTGTCTGTTTTCACGTTAAAATTTTTCGAGCCCAAGTCACTTCGCGGACCTTCCGTGACTAGTTATCAGCAGGTAGTAATATCCATATAATGTATGTTTGTCTGTTCCAGTTCCATACTACAACAATGGCTTCCAAACCAATAGAGGAACCAGCCTCAAATATTCCTACTAAGGTAGAACTTATTGTATTATTATTTTTATTTATTTTTTAACCGTATATTATTTTAAAATTATTTATAACTATCATTGCAATTCTAGAATAATGCGGCAAATAAGGCAACTCCCAGGTACCGAATACCTAAAGACCCAAAGGTGATTGAAAAACGAAGAATACAAAAAGCAGACGAAGAAAGAGAAGAACGCGAACAGGAGATGAGAGTTCGATTAGACACTAAATTTAAGCAACAACAAGAAAAGACCTGGCAACAACATCTGAACAATCAAAAAAAGAGGACATCATGTCACAAGAAAAGAGCGAAGGATAAAGAAATTAAAAGAAAAATAAATGCTATTGTACATATGGAAAAAATGAATAAATGATAACCATAATGAATTCATCTTAAACATAAATCAAAGTGTCCGACTGTTATATTATTTGTTTACTATGTTAAGATTCATACACACACACATGCAGCATCCGCTTAAGCTTTCGCAACTAATTCTTCCTGCTTATAAATCTATCATTTCAGGAAAATGAAACTTCTAGAACTAATCTTCATCAATAAAACGCATTTGTGTTTGATATAGATGCCTTGGACTAAAACATGCTGTTTTTCGGAACACACGAAGCTTCAAGACTCAAGTAGTTCTCCGGCTATAAAAAGTATTGATCGTTGGCTACCGTCATCCACTATTAAAAAGCTTGTTGACGACGGAAAATTTCCTTCTTTTGCACTGCACCCCAGCAGAAAGAAATGCATTTGTCAGAGATGTTTGGAATACATCAGAGAGCAGGAATTTGGAGAAATTGAAGAGTCAAACACTTCTAACTCTTCTGTGTCTACTAACGAAGACCCTGAAATTCAAGATGACCCAGAGCTGGCGGAACAAATATCGGACGATGTTGTTTCAGTTATTAACAAGCTCAAGAATAATCAAGTATCATCTTATGAAAAGATTAAACTAGCTGAAGCCCTAGGCATGTCGTTAGTAAATGATGTTGAAGTAGACATCAACATTTTAGCCGCTTTGAGCACCAATCTGGATAACTTGCAACACTTGGAGGCACAGCAATATATTCTTGGACGTCCAAAGCCGCTTATCGCATTTCTGAAAGCATGTAGTAAAGGAGAACGTTTATTAAAGACCAATTCTAAGCTACAAGTGAACAACTACATCATTAAATGCATTGAAGCCTTGTACGGTGCCCGTAATTTAAAGTTTGTTGCCCCATTCTCATACGCTGAGAATCTTCTGATCTACTATGCGTCAGAGTCAAAACTAGCAGTCGATTTATTCGGTTCATCTTGTCCTGGTGGAGTTTACACTACACTTAAATACAAAATCAAAGCCCAAGCAATCGAAAGCCCTCTTAAATGTCCAACCGGTGATGTTGTAATTGCTTTCGACAACAACCAAGTTCTTACTCGAAATTGGCGAATCAATGTTGGAGCCCAGATGCCAGTTTCTTGCATTACTAGCATTTGCTGCCTAAAATCGGCTGAAAACACACAGACTGACGCAAACTTGTCACCTTCTAAATGGCCCACCTTTACTACACAAATAATGATGCAGAAATTTGATGAGCACATGCAAAAACAAAGTGAGTTGTTCAAAGAACAACGGTTGCAATTCATAAATCAACAACTAAACTACTTCAAAACTGCTAAGCTAGCTGCCGCTGCTAACGACGAACTCCCTCAACAAACCATGTTCAATTATGATGGTGTTAGTTCTGATCAAAGAGGACTTGTTACAGTCAGTGATTTGGAGCCTGTGATGGTCAATCCTAATTCCGAAGGTCGGATTCGGGAAGTTCTTTTTAGCATTAAGAATCAAGTGGGAATCCCAGAACAAAGGAAATGGGCCGTGGTTGTCTGTGATGGCTATCCCTTTGTAATTGCAGACAAAATTATCCAAGACACTGTAGGTTGCAACCTTTGCGACACTGAAATTGTTTTGACATCTGCTAGAGATGTTTCAGCTCATTTTCTGAATATTCATCCAAACACAGATTCTACCGGGCAAACTACAAAGCTCTTAGATTGTCTTTTCTTGAAACCGGGGAATGGACACATTGAAATGAATGTCCTTCGATGTGTGTTTAAGCTTCTTTGGGACCCATTTCTCTCAGAGTTCGCTAAGATACTTCGATTTAAAACTCAAAAAGCCCATGACTTTATACTGGCTGACAAGGATCATCACATGTCATGGCAAATAATACAGGTTATTGTATAAAACATGACTATATTTTATATCGTTAATTGAAATAAGAGAGTATATGTAATTATTTTAGGCGAGCTTTGAAGCCATCACAGAAGAAATGTTTTCTGTGTTCTTGGGTCCAAACGAAAATGGATCAAATGATGATTTCCTAGCCTTTTGTAACTCTGCTACAGATAAAACTTTCATGTTTTATTACCACGTCGTATTCAGTTTGCTTCTTCCACTTTTGACTTATCGTGCTGGAATAAGAAAAGGAAATGCCGAAATTGCACTTGCGGGACGAGATAAATTGTCATATTGTTTTTTCATTGCTCACCACCCTAAGTACCGAGAACTAATCATAAGTGATTTGTCTAAACGACTGAAAGCCCCAGCTGACCAAGCATATGTTACCAAAGCCGAATCGTTTGGCGAATCCGAGAATACCATGCAAGGAGCGGATTTCTTGATGGAACAACAAGTTCGCAAAACCCACCGTTGGCTGCCACCCGGACTTCCTACTGAAAAACAATGGCTAACGTCTGTTAGAAATGTCGAGCGCTTGCAGAATGTAAAAAACTTATATTTAAGCAAAAGGTTTCCTTTCAAACTAATTGTCATTCAATTTGGTCTTGTTTTTATAGCTTTTGGATTTAAATCTGACTAGACTTAACATATCTCCCACCAATCTGCGAGACTATATCAAAGTCACAGATGTGTCTATGGCTAAGAATTCCTTTTTGAACCTGCTTCGTGAGAACAAAACCCTTGCGACACCACATCAAGTCACATCGGCAATTCGAACAATTACTGGAATTGTACTTAACACGACGTTGGAATATTTTGTTGCAATTGGTACCAAAAATTTTAAGAACTGCTTTGAAGCCTATCATTCGGGTAACATTCCTAAGTTGCAACAGGTAACAAAATAATCATGATCACGTTCGCGCAATACTTTTAAATAGTTATCCTTTAAAAATCCTGTTATTTCTGAAGGTGTTTGTAACTACAAAGGATGCCATTGGGAAAGTTGAGAAGCTGACTAAGAAGGATTTATCTGAACTAATCTCGCGTATGGTCACAACTTTGGAAGTTCAGCAGAGACCACAATACTTGAAATCTTTGAAAAAATGTAAAGTTAAAGCTGAACTTGTTCGATTATACACTGAAATTGTTGAAGCAAATAGGTTTGAGCAGGTGGTGAATAATTATTAGAATTATTGTAAAATTTGTAAATGAAAGTTTTTAATTATTCATTATGTTATGATTTCAAGGGCGAGGAAGATGAAGAACAATAATAGAATATGCTGGATGGCTAACCGTGTTAAGTCCAGAGCTCATGCGAGGCATTTACTTTGCTTTATCTACTTATATTTAGTTCCGTTTATATTCAAGATGTTAAAATGTTTTATCATTTACTGAATATGTCAAAATATTGTTTAAAAAATTTCTGTACTCATTCAATTATTTAATTCAACAATTACTGTTATACTTTACTAGTTACAACCAGAAGACATAATGTTTTTTATTTCCATTCCTTGGTAGTCTACAACATCCTGATTACCAGTTTCGTTTTGGCTAGTTTCTACATGTATGGTTACTGATTAAATATCAATAAACAGTAGTTACTATCAGAGAGTACTAACTTAAACACATCTTCTGGTATCTTATAATTTTCTAATCACCCATCAATTAAATTAACCACTAACTGTACTTTTAGATCAATCATATTTCTGTTTTCGAAGTTTAGTTACTTACAATTAATTCAGACCGCTTAATGTCTTAGCTATGTCACTGATACACAAAGAAGAAAAGGAAGTTAGCAGAGCTAAGGCAGAAATAAGTTTGTATCTAGCCGATATAAACTTAGCAAATATGAGCTTAAAACTAAGAGCATAACCTACTCATGTTGAAAATATACTAGTAGGGCTATGAATTCACCTTCCTAATTTCAGTACAGCCAGCTCTCCTTTTTAGCCCGACTCCGAGGGCTTATGGAACCGTGTCAGTGTCCGTCTGTCTGTCTGTCCGCTTTCACGATAACTCTCTTTAAACTTGTCCGATCGACTTGAAATTTTGCACACACGTTCGTTGGATAAAAGTAGAATTTAAGTTCGAAGATGAGCAAAATCGGTCAAGGGGTTGACCCGTGGAGGCTAAAAAGAGGGGTTGCTTCTGTTTGTATGTATTTTAACTAAAATTATAAAAACACATAAAACTGCCCAGAAACTTTAAAACTGGCATGGTATTAGCTTTTGAGCCTGAAATAAAAAATTCATAGTTCGATTTCCAAAAACGTTTGTCTTAGTGACCCTTTGGGTCAACCCCTACGGGTTTTTGAAAAATTGTCACAGAAAGCAGAAATTTTGCAAACTGACAGTCTATGAGTTCTAAATATTGAATACAAAGTTAGATTTGCAATAATGTTTATACAAAGTGATCTGATGGGTAACCCCCACGGGTTTTTTGTTCACAGAAAGCTGGAATTTTGTATGATGTTAGTTTATATATCAAACCATCAAAGAAAGTTAGATTAATATTAATTTATTTAAATTATTGACTATCTGTTTTCAAAGAGTTAATCGGAGTCGGGCTCCATGAAGTTGCACGTGAAAGTTTTAAATGGGGAACCGTGTACAACATACTAGCATTGCATTGAGGAAAGTCGAAAATAATATTCATGTAGCTACGGCGTCTCCCCATTCTTAAGGAAAGAGGCCGAAGGTTTTTCTTCAATGTAGTCTCTCACTAATTACTTTTGCACTCTCGGTAACAATAAAATTAAGCACGCATTAGCTAGAACAAAGGAATGGTATTGTAGACTGTAGACATAAGCATTTATAATTTCATATAGATGGCATGTAGTTCCTAATTGGTTTAAATTAAGTGTCTCAAACCGCTCCAAGAAGAAGCTAATAGAAAGTTCACTTTCACTCGTCACTAATAACCTATTTGTTTTTGATATGGACCGAAGAAACCATCATTCATTTTCATCAAATTTAGTCGCAGTTTAGATTCACTTGCACAATTAACCCAAATTATGTTCAGATTTTTTAAATAATAGAATAATTTATGCAAAATAAGTATGAATAGTTAAAACGACAGTATTTAGTTTTACAAAAGGTTTCAAAACAGAGCAAATAGTTTATTAAATTTTCAAATGAAGTTCAAAAGTGTTATACAGTCTAATTTATAGTTAATTTATTACTTACACGATTTAATTAAATTTTTAAATGATTTGTGAAGTTCATAGATAATATAATTTCTAATTCATTAAATACAGTTATTTTATATGACTTAATTCATTATATAAAATATTTAATTAACCTAAATTTTACATATTATTATTATTATTATTGCGACTAGATTTACTAAACTATTTATTTTTAAACATTTCTTTCATGTGGTCGGGGCAATAAAATTTACATTTTTTCATCATGTCTGCATGAACGACCCAACCTGAACAATATGGGTGAATCCAATAGCTGCATCCCGTTCCGAACTCGCAGCCTACCCAATTCTCTTTCTTGCCTTTCTGAGCGAAAGGGTTTTCAGCTTTAAGGCAAATTTGGCAGATTTGAGCTGCTTCTTCCAAAGCCTGAACAGATGTAGAGGGTAAAATATCTGGAATTGGATTTTTGGAAGGGCTCTCGTACTCAACAGATGTCGTGGCGGGGTGAGGTGGCGAGTTTTCCATAGATGGGCCGACAAGAACTAAACGTGGACCAGGTGCGTCATCTACTGGGTCTGCAGTTTCATCGTCAGGAACATCAACTACAGGAACTGGAGCCTCTCTCCGATCAAGTCGATCCAAAATGCTTTGCGGCAATGTCAGAGGGGCAGGAACAGATTTTCTGGCATATTTTTTGGAAGGTGGTGGTTCTACATAATCGCTACCTTCTTCGTATGTGTCAGCTAAGACGACATTTTCGCAGACTACCAACATGCGAGTTGCACAGGCTCTCCCAAGTTCAACCACCTACAGCCAAAATGGAAAAATAAATATAGTTTTTATCGGGGACGGTTTTTTCTGACAAGGTCACATTTGCAAAAAAACAAAGCTAATAAACAAAAAACCTCAGTTACCTCACGCTTTATTGCTTTTTTTCCTTTTGAATTTTTGTTCGCTCTGGCCTGAGAGTCCTCAATGTAGCCATCGTAGTGCATTTGACGTTTCTTACTACCTAAAAATATGAAAATTCGTTATAAAACCAAGCCTGAATTTTTAAATAGTTATGCTTTTTAATCAATACTTAAAATGGCTTAAATAATTAAAATTCTAATTAAAAAGTTAGCTCTATTTAAGAATTTGTTTTAAAAAATGCTGAAGTAAAAAAATATTTTGCTTACCGGCGGGAGGTGGTGGTGGGGGTGGTGGCACTTCCATGACGGTAAAAAATCGAACAGATTTATGGGGAAAAGTTTTTAAAAAAACTGAAGTTGGCAGCTCCGAGTTCAGCGAAGTATGAACAAGAAATGATAAAATGCATAGAAACTGTTCGTCTTTTTATACCAAAAATAAATCAGTTTCCGGGGTCAAAGGTAAAAGCTTTAAAGTTTCAAATGAACCTAAATATGCAGTCAGTCAACCAATCACCAACTATTTGGAAGGGCAAAGGTTAAATGCATCATAAAATGTTTATTCATATCTTAAATATGCAATCACTCAGCAAAATTTGGACCCTTGAGCTTAAAATTCCAAAACCTGGCCATAAATAGTTTGTTTTTAAAATCGTGACATTTGTATGCAGAATGCAACGTGAAATCATTTGTATGAGTTTGAAGCGTTCAGTAATAAGCTAATTGTTATTTAGTTTGGGTTTAGACATGTTTTATTTTTATCACAACTTTTCATCGCTTTGTGCACAACTTATGAACGGCCCTTTTTGAAACCCAAAATTTTTAGAAATTTATTGCTAACGTTAGTCTCATAGGATTTGAATTCGTCTCATGCAATTTAAAGATTTTTATATGCTCTTTCGAATGGTAATATTTTTGGAATCCGACGGTCAAACCCCTCATCCCCTGGGGCCAAAAACCCCGAAAAACGTAGTTTATATCTTAGTGGGGATATAAATGTTCAAACTTATATCCCCACGAAGATATATATCCCGGTGGGGATATAAATTCATATATCTTAGTGGGGATATAGATTTGAATACTTCCCGACTGTGATTGAAAGCCATTTGAAATTTTAAAATTTACTACGATTTTATTGGGTCAAACAACCATTTTTATTACATTGATAAATTAATTTAAGATTTCAGTTGCTTGGACTGTAAATCATTGTTGTTGCAAAATCTGTGACAAAATACAAAACTTGCTGAATTAAAAAGTCTACAAAATTTTCTCGAAAAATTCAATTTTAAACTAAGGTTCACTAGTATCTATGAAATTTATTTCCAATTTTAATTTACATAACTTTTCATCTTTAAGCTACATTTGAAAAAAATACGGAATGTTTAACAAAAAATCAAATTTTTTGAATGAAAATGGAGTTTATTATTTATTTTAATCTAAATATTTGGTATTACATATGACTAAAGCCAATCACGGTAGTCTATTAGCTGTTAAATGATTTAAAGGAATAATTTAGTCCCTGGTTTGATTAGGTTATTTTGATTTTGAACTTTTTATAATTTAAATAATAAGATACACTTGTCATAAAATTTGAAATAAATTGTTTTTTAGTTAAATGTAACCACATCGGAAAAAAAGAAAAAGTTTCATGAGTCACTGACAATGTGCAATGATCTTGTATTGTTTTTCCCTCTTGGTTGATTTGATGAGCCCTGCAAATAACAAATAACGATTGAGACAAATACTTTAAATTGTATTACATACGGTACAGCTTTGCGTAACCCGAGTGAAAATATGTCGCAATATTTATTTTCTATACACCTTTAATACTACCCGTTGGATAAGCCCTTTTGTATCTATTTGTGCAAAATTGATACAACACGTAAAAAATCCGTAGACATATTCTCGACAAAAAATACCTAAGTCTTACTTTCTATTTCATATTCAGAGGGCACCATGTCAAAACTCAGACAGTGGTGGCTTAAACCACTCCGCCCCTAGTGCCCTAGTTAATTGATTTTGCTCATCTTTGAACTAAGTTTTTGTGACAACCCACTACACAAGTTTACTAAATTTTAAGTCAACTCGACAATTTGGTAGGATATTATTGTTCCGACACACAGGCAGACACACTTGACGGGTACATAAGCTTTGGTTGGGGCTAAGAACATGTCTATTTCAAGTTATATGATATCTTACTTACATCATAGCTACTGCTTCATTCTGTACATTCAACGAGATCAGAACTTCGTGTTTTATGTTGGCATTTTCTTTTGTTACACAACCCCATCTCATCTGCTTTTTCCTCTTTCAACGTTCCATCCAACACTAGTCCGTAGCAACTGTATCTACCGTGGTAAATGCAGTCGCTAGATTTGGAGTGGGCTTTAGCGTGATTTATCAAATCATATCCACAATAGTGTGATATTGGCAAATTGCCACATTGGCAATTAAGTGGCTCTTTGCTGTGGGGCAAAGAAACAGTACTGGCTGAAAAGACCAGCAAGCTGATGCATATGACAAAAACGAACTGCATGTTGCTGTTTCTAGATATATAAGTTTGCATTTACAGTAACTCTCGAATTAGATCTGGAACTTATTTTCAAACTCTCTTCAAATAAGGGATATCTATTTATATTATCCCAGAGTGTATCTGTTTTCCCTCGACGGAATGGCGCAATAGAAGGTCTATTTGTATTCTAACAGAGGACTTGGGTCGTACGATTGCCAGAAACCAGCTTGCCATTTTCAAGAAAAATAGGGAAAATACAGAAGAATTTTTTCAAGAGATTATGAAATATAAAAAAAAATCGGAAAAAAGCCTAAATTTTGGGCTGTACTTTTTATTTTTTCATTTTTAAACCTATTTTAAGATATGTAATTTCACTCGATAATCTATATTTTTAAATTCTTCAACTATTTTCAATTTCATTGTATTTTTCAATTTTAAAAAAGGGGGTTATTTAAGGGGGGTTAATTAAGAGGACTTGTTTCATTACTTATGTAGTTACGAATATATATAAATAATAGATTCACGCATCGCAAAGTATGAACCAAATTTTCTCGGGGTATGGGGTCATATTTCAAACCCTAAAAGGGGACGACTTATTCCAAAAAATTATTTTAAAAATTAAAAATTAAGTATTTATTAAAAATTATATTTCAAACACTTTCTTAGAAAAGTTTTCACCGATTTTATACCAAAAATATACTACAAAACACAAGCATTTTAAAAAATAATGGATCTTGGAATGTATCTAAGATACGAGATACAGATACAGGGTAGAGTATCTGCAGATACAAGATAGGATCTGTATCTTGTATCTTCAGATAGTATCTTGCCCACCTCTGCTAATATCGAGAGTTACTGTGACAAACTAAAACCAAGGTGAATTAGAATCTAACTTTTAGTTTTAAAGATTAGAACAGTATTTTCACAAGCACAGTAGCTTTCTAACTGATCAATAAACTATCTCAAATGTATGTTTGTGTTAAACTTTATGACGTCAGAACGAACCTTGGGAATAGGATAAACAATCATAATTGTTGTTGTTCTTTTTCGTGTCTAAATGAGTCATTGTCTCTCGTTCAATGGTAAATGCCAACAATTCTTGACTCAATAGGCAATAATTCATTGAATTGTTTTTTTGAGTGTTTTAAATATTAGAAATGTAGTTGAATTTTATTAATTTAATTTTTCTTGACTTTCGGGTCTTTAACTTTAAAAAAATTTCAATGTGCAACATGATTTTGATGTTCTGCTTTTCAAAACTCTTGAATGTTTAGAAAGAGTAATGTGAATTCTATAAAAAAAATGATGAAGGTCAAATTCAAGTATTGATATATATCACTGAATCATCCTGTTACAAAAACCTTGCCATTCAGTATTTAATTTCTTGCAAATCCTTTTGTGTCCAAACGTACTTTTGAATCTCCGTATGATTTAAATTTTTCAATTGAAAACATGTGCTTGAATTCTTGTTTAAATGTTATAAAACTTCTAGTGAGGAAACTATCTATTATTATATTATTATATTCTTATTATACTATTGAAACAACAAAAGTTAGTGTAAGAAGAGAATTGGTTTTGGTATTAGCTTTATCAAAGAGTCACAACGAAATACAACGCTGATTCTCAATCCAAGACATTTACAATACACCTCGTCAACTACAACTAAATAAAATATGGAGATTCATAAAATATACAGACAGACATTATTAATTACTAGAATTTAGCCCGGCCCCAAGGGGCCTGGAGATCAGCAGATATTCCATCGTTTATCTATATAATATTCCAATGTCACACTGTCTTTTTTGCTCACTGCCACGAACAGAAATCGGATGAAAACATAAATGTATAGAAGTTACATGCTAAAAATGGAAATTCCTTCTAAAAATTCTAGTAGTTTAGTGCTGGTCCGGTCCTAGTCCGGTCCGTCGTCCAAGCAAGAAATTTAACGCTAAAATAGAAAAAAAATCTGTCGTCTAAAATTTTTAGTAATCTAGTACTGGTCCGGTCCTAGTACGGTCCGTCGTCCAAGCAAGAAATTAAACCCTAAAAACATAAATATACCTTCTACAAATTAGTACTGGTCCGGTCCTAGTCCGGTCCGTCGTACCAGAAATAAATTTAACGCTAAAATAGAAAAAAAATCTGTCGTCTAAAATTTTTAGTAATCTAGTACTGGTCCGGTCCTTGTACGGTCCGTCGTCCAAGCAAGAAATTAAACCCTAAAAATATAAATATACCTTCTACAAACTAGTACTGGTCCGGTCCTAGTCCGGTCCGTCGTACCAGCAAGAAATTTAACGCTAAAATAGAAAAAAAATCTGTCGTCTAAAATTTTTAGTAATCTAGTACTGGTCCGGTCCTAGTACGGTCCGTCGTCCAAGCAAGAAATTAAACCCTAAAAACATAAATATACCTTCTACAAATTAGTACTGGTCCGGTCCTAGTCCGGTCCGTCGTACCAGAAATAAATTTAACGCTAAAATAGAAAAAATATCTGTCGATGAAAGCTAGTTGAACTAATGTGAAATCAAAAACAACAATGTAATAAATTTTCGTTTATTACTCATCTCCAGAATAGTGAAACACAAAGAGAAAAGCTATGTTGATCCAATTGTTGTATTGTATTGTCGGATAAAAATATTAACTTTTTAAACTGTTTTCGCCAATTCAAGGGAGAATTAGTAACTTAATAACTTCCCTCTAAAACAAATCACTGCACTTCTTACCAACAAATAAAACAAACCTGTAGTGAAATTCCCTTTATGGCTAGAATTATAGGTCTTTAAGGATAATACAACTTCCGTCTAAAAACGGTGACTTTACCTGCGTAAATTTACAATACCCAAATTAGGTAGGTGACTCTTTAATATGGATTATTTTCACTTAGAACATCTTTCTTTTGATCTTTATGTATTATTTTCAATGAATTATTTCCAAATGAATTTCAAATTTTTATTTTTGAAAGGCATGCCAACACTAATGATCTTCAGTCCTGTTTTTTGTGAATTTTTATCTTAAGATCCGAAAGAGTTGTTTAGATTCTGTTGAGGGTATTTTGGCCTATGATAAGAGACGCAACAAGATGCGAAAAGTAGATGGGCAAACCTGGATTTGAACCCCAGTCAATTAATTGTAGCTCAGATTTTTTGCAAAAACTGAATTCGGGCTAAAAAGTTTTGCTCCCCTGTGCAAATAAAAAGACTAAACTAGCGATGGATCTAAGATTAAAAAAAGGAAAAACAAAAATTGGCATTTTTGCATTTGAGTCTTTTAAAAAGTAACGCTCTTTGTTCATACATTTAAATGTTTTTTTGCAATAGAGTATTGTACGTGGTCACCTATAAAATATTCACTGGCATTGCAATCTACTTGATATTCGTATCAAGTGTCAAAATTCGAACCCACCCAATTATGTACACGGATGTGGGACAAGTGGCTATGGAAAACACTCCTTTTGCTGGTATCAATATCTGCCCTTCTCATCTCTTTCCTCAGGCTCTGCTGAAAGCGGTTGATAAGTAAGTATACGCATTATGTAAAATACTAATACCGCTTATCGAGACTATTTTCAAAAGCTAAAACCAAAATGAGGCTGGACAAATTAATTTTTCTACCAAATAAAGCATCGCAATCGAACATTTCAATGTAAAAAGATGAATAGAATTCGAGTGTGTGTATAAAAAATTCCATAAGTTAAAATATTTCAGTATTATAACTTGCTCGTCTTATGAGATTGTAAGTATGGGTGAATCTGTTTCATCGTTTAACTTCATGAAGAATTCGTTGCCTTTAAATATTATAGAATTTCCTGATTTCACACTAACGTTACTCTTGTTTAAACAATGCCCAAAATATTCCTATCACAACTCTAGAATGCTTAAAGAAATTGAAATAAGTGTTTTTCAAATTTGATTGTAGCTTGTATGCAGTCGCAAAGTATAAAGGACATGCGATCGATTCATTTGGTGAGAAGTGGAGCGTTAAGCAAGCTGTTAAACTTTATTACTACGTATACAAACGATGCCAATCAACTAAAAGTCATTCTGAATTCTATGGGTTTTCAAACGACTTGGAAAAATTAAAAAAAAGAACATTGTTTAATGATAAAAACAATTTTACTTTTCGAGATGATTGCAGTGATATAGATTTTCAAAAGATACTAAAATTTGTTAAAAAGGTATTTGATTTAATATTTATGATATATTAAATAAAAATTAAATTTGAAGCTCAACCTAGCTCTTGCCCAACTGTAATGACTTTTTAAACATCAACTAAAAATTTTAATTATAAATGTTTCACGTAGCACGAGGGAACTGTGGATTGCTCGAAAATTCTTCAAGCCTGCCGATGGGGTCCAAAAGGAAAACAAAAGTGCTCGGAAATTTTCGAATTAGTACAAACAGAAACTGGAAACTGTTGCAGCTTAAAGTCAATCTCTAACCCCAATTCAAGGTATCAAAACTACATGTATTACTATAAGCTATGGACAACAGTAGAATAATTTTGCCCCAATTATCATTTGATGACCCCTATTTGCTGACCTGGCACTAACCTATCTTATAATTCGTTCACTTCACATGTTTCAGAATGCGAAGTTAAAGTGTCGTTTCAATTTGTCTAACACCTATTAAACTATTTCATTTTTTAATCTGATTAAAAAAGGATCTATGACTTTCAAAAATCACATTGAAAAAGAAACTATCTACATTTATTTTTATCTACCACGCGACAATCAGTTTCAATTCACACAGTCAATTTAAGAGTATTCATGAATTTGCAAAATGAGAAAACTTAAACGCCAAATCTTATCAAACGGTTGTTGATTAAACATGATATAAAAATATTTAAAATCCCGCATTTCAAATACAAAATGGAGTATAGGAAAAAAAATATATGACCCTTGCATTGGTTTTATTCATTTGCCGCGTAGCGGAGCAAACATTTTCTATGATCGATATCATGTTGGTACTAAACATTCAACAGGTTTGCAAATGTGAGAATCGGCTCTAAAATTTCAAAATAAGGGATTTCGAAACAGTGGCAAGGTCGAAAGAATAAACTTTTTGAATTTCTGTCAAAACTTTTGAAAGCTCAGATGATGAATTTAAAAAGTTTTTAACTTTTATTTCCAAAATATTGTCTGTCGTTGTAAAATAAAATTAGTTGTCTAAAATTATCGTGTTTTCCCAACCTTTATTTAATTGCACAGTGATACATAATTTTTTGAAAAATAAAGTTTATAACTTTTTAAGTTCATAATCTGAGTTTTGAAACTTTAAATAGAAATTCAAAAAGTTTAATTTGTCGACCTAGCCACTGTTTTGAAATCCATTTTTTCGTCTTCCTGTATTTCAAAAGCAATGTCAGCGGTGAGAACTTTGCTATTAGATGTAATTGTCAATGAGTAAGGCTAGACTTTATTTATTTGATTTATACCAATTTTAAGAACAAAATCGTTTAAGGAGTTTGTCCGCCGGCTTCTGACCATCCAATAAACCGTGGGTCAGACTGAAAAGGTTTACTTCAGTTAATTCTATTACGTACTATTGTCTATTTCAATTCTATGAGGGACCCTTGATACCGCCTAGCTTTATCAGGGGTCATGAAAGCATTTAAGTGGACTCTATTAAAATCGTATTTGTAATATCTGCATTTAATTCATTTAGTAGCTGTGATAATTACGCCCTAAAGGTTAAAGAAATACAAATTCATTTTTTACACGTACAAATATAATTTTATCAATATAATAATAAATCGAATCTGATAAACTGAGTAAAAGACAGATGGTCAGCCAATAATTAAGGGGGTAGACAATTATGTTCAAATGACTGTTCCTAAACAATTGTGTAAAAAAAGACGGACATCAGCATTTGCACATAATTTGACAATGATGTTATAGCACTGCTTCTACGCTAATGGTACTTGTACGAGGGTTGATTCATAAATATTTGGCCAATTTTGATCCTTAATATCTTTATCAAAATTAAAGATACGATACTCATTTTTTCACCAGAAGTAAACAATATCTATATAAATGTGGGGCAAAAAAATAAAACCACTGCCATTTGAAAGTTCAGAGATATGATATTTTTTTGGGAAAAAATAGCACTTTTTAGGCACTTTTTTCGTCCGTAATAATTCAATATTCTCAACGAAAGTCATCTTAGAAACAAATAATAAAATTTTTCCGATGACTTGGTACATACTGAAATAAATTATGAGAAAAAAATATAAAAATAAAATTTTGACCCGAAGTTGCACAGAAAGAAAGTTCGAATTTTAATTTTTTACCGATTGAAATCTCGATTTT
>JAQGBQ010000827.1:0-15944 GCA_034698485.1 Vertagopus arboreus
CTGGCGTCAGGATACAGTCTGAAAGGAATGAGAGGAAAACGCTCGCTGAACGCTTTGGTAAATGTCAGAAAAGCGATTACAGGTATAATTTCAACTAGCTAACTACTTATAAAACACATGAAAAGGTTCCTGAATATCAAAAACTGATTGTTTCTTTTAGATGCAGTTCGTCTTAATCCCAGATGCTCGTCGCAAACTACTGATGATGTGATCGACATTGCAATTTCAGATTCGTTGAAGAAAGCTGCAGATAGGCAATCTCATCGTAATCGGTACATAATGTTTCTGTCCATCAATTTTAATTCAAGGATTAATATATTATTACTAAATTTAAATGTTTGTTTATAGACAATCGCAGCAGCAGTTTGTATCGGAAGGGCAGCCGGCTGTTTGAAGACTTAACAGAATGTGTATAATTTTGCTTTGTGTATTTTACATTTAGTTATTTTATTCGTTTTGTGGTAATAAACAAAAGTTATTATAAATTAACCTATGTCGAATTTTTATTGATTTTTCATGCCGAATTCGGTAAGAAAATTCCTAAAGAAATCGTGTTAGTTCGCACAGAAATCATCAATTATTCGCATATATTTAGCTATTAATTCGCCATTAATTTTCTAGCATCAGTAACTAATTCAGGTGGATTTATGGGCGAATCAGATCTAAGTGTTTATAGCGAATCGTCGCGAATTATTTACGGAAGTGCGGACATAGAGCCGCGAATCAACTAGGAATCATCAGTCCAACTCACAGAATTCTAAGATTATTCTCTTAGAAAATGTTAGCGAATTTATACGGAATTTAGAGCAAATTGTTTACTGGGACTCGATGTATTCGATTGCTAATAACATTTATTATTTAAAATTACACTTACCACAAATTGTACGCTTCGTTGGTCCAACTAACTCCATTGCTTTGTTTAAAGTAGAGTATATAGATTTGATTTATTCTGAAATTAATTTTATTGATTGAGATATTATTTGTTTCACATCTTACAAAGTACAAATCCCGTCACATAACTTCCTCCAGATCCAAAAGCTCCGTAGAAGAATAGTGAAGCAGCATAGACATAATAGTTCCCTATGAAAGCTGAAGCCACTCCGAAAATAAGTTGAAGAATTCCGGAAAAGTAGAAAATTGGTTTTCTACCAAATCTATTTAACATGATTTTTTTTAAATTTGCGTTTTTAAAACTTATGCAAGACTAACTAGCATTTATTTACGTGTCTCCAAAAGATCCCAAAATTACAGCTCCATTCAGAACTCCGAACATATAAATCGACTGGAGCAACGCTCGTCGCCACCTAATTCAATTAAAATGTTATTGAATTGCTCATAATTATAAATGAATAATAACAAACCTTTCGCCGCAAACGAGACCCCACTTGAAAAAATAAATCAATGTATAGTTTTTAGTATATTTTAATAACAGCTAAAACCTTGGTTATCCACCTACCTCTATGACCCTTGAGGTAGTGTAATGTGATGTTTCAAAAACATACTGACCGTTACATGATTCAGTATCATTACCACCATTTATGAATTTCAAGCAAGAATCCAAGCCTCCATTCTTATCCATGGGAATGTAGCGATGAAGAATAGAAACATCCGATGGTTCATATGCAGGAGAAATAATACTATCAACTTCTTTTATAAAGCACCTGTCAATAAACAATGAGTTAAGTAAAAAGTTCATATAAAATGTCAAAACTAAAATAGCTTTATGCTTTAAATACCGATGATCTGGAGTAGGTGCAACAAATGTCAATGACAGCATGTGTACCCCTGCGAGGAATGAGGATAAGACGTGTAGCAAGTGCTGTCTTAGTTGATAAGGCCCAAAGTCCCCTTTAAATACAATATCAATAATATCAAAAAGTGTCATATGCACTTCAAAAAGTAATCAACCAGCTTACCTAATTGACCCATAAGGTCTTCAAGTACAGGATCAGCGTCCATAGTATAGCAGCGTCGTTTTGTCGAGCCTTTTTTTTTATTAAATAAACTAAGTAACTGACAAAATGAACCGCTTGGTCTTCCTGATAATATGAACTGGATGTCAATGAACAGACACTGATGTCTACTTACTGTCAAAAATAATTTTTACAGCATGAAAAGAATAATGCTATTACTAGACAGTGGTAGTCAGAGATAATTGACCCGTGTGATGCTCTAATTAAGAATTAACATTTTTTGAATACAATAACAGTTAAACAAACTACTGTAATGTAGCTGGATTCATTTTAAAAAGCTATTTTCATTAGAGTGTTAATGATATGAATAAACCATTGCAGTACTGTTTTGTATAGATAGATGATATTCACAAATTCAAAGCATACATAAATTATACATTGTTTCAGAAACCATGCAGTAACACATAGTTGCAATCGGTTATCTTTACGTTACGCTCTGATGCGTTTTTTTAACCTGCTCATTTCTAAAGAGTTTTCGTTTTTAGTCCAGTCTATGATTACAATAGACAATAACACATACATATACATATACCATAAAACTAATTTTCTTCATAAAAAGCAATACAGAATTTTGTTCAAACAAATACATTGATTAACATCTACTTTTTGTTGGCATGTGTTGTTTTGTTCCAATCCATGCCAAAAAATTAAGCATATTAACTGAAATTGAAAAAAAAATGAAATATTGGATAGGATTCGAATTTTGTGGATGTGCAATATGTTAATGCTTATTTAAATACGGAGAAATGCAGAGATATAGCGATAAACCGATTTTATTTATTAGTTTAGTCAAGTCTCATTACACTTCATTACAACATAATTAATTCCATAATCATTTGGACATCGTTTGGGGATCAAATCATAGACATGATAGCTTAACCAGTGGTAGCTACTTGAAAGTTGAAATCAACTGTGGCTCCAGCAGGACGAGATGCAAGATATTGTTGAATCTGTGCGATCCAGCCTTGGATTTGGGGGGAAAGGGTGGAGAAATTATTCGCCAAAGGAAATTGTGCATTTGATGGTATCTGGTTAATAATTACTTCCCTTTGTCCATTCAGCTCAGGGTACCTCTGGAATATACTTTCCAAAGCGGCGATAGTATTCGCTGGGAGTTGACCTTGTCGAGCAGGGGCACTCGGTAGGGATATTAAAGGTGGAAGTACTATGTTTTGGAACGGTTTTGGAGCTGGGGCCGGAGCTGGAGCTGGAGCTGGTGCCACTGGTGCTGGAGCTGGGGCTGGCTTGGCTCCTCCGAACAACGGGAATGATAACCACTTAAGGTCAATCTGAAAACAGTTTAATAAAAATAAAATATGACATTTGTATGGAATTTTCGAAATATAAAATTAGTAACTTACCCCAGCCGAAGCGACTGCCATAGTGGCAAAAAGAACAAAGAGCACCCTCATGTCAGATTGGTCTATTAGTCGGTACTATTACAAACTCTGTAATCTACCTGCAACTGATTCCTTAAAACCCGATATTCCATTTTATATACTCTCAAAAAAGAATAGAAACATCAGCTCTTTTGTTATTAGGTAACCAGTATGCAGGTTTATTTTAATATGATGCATATATCAATATGAATCGACGTAACTGATCAATCTGTGTAAAGAGACCTCATTAAATGAAAATATGGATTTCAAACCACAGGCATTTTTATGAAAAGATTTATGAAGGTCAGGAATGGAGAGCTTCAATCAGTGCACTTGTACAAATATTACTGGAATAATGCAATACATAACATGGAATTTATTATTTTATGAATACTCTAGTTTAATAAAAGTTTCAATTATATATAAATTGCGCTACATCAAAATTTACTTTAATTGCTTTAACTGCTTGCAAAATTTATATTAAAAAAACTTAAAATCGTTTTTTATTGCTCTATTTATATGGCACCTGAGGTTTCCTGAAAATTGACTAACTCTGACATTGCTTGCATTTGTATCAAATCTTTTGCTAATATTTGAGATAACATTTGGTCTTCAGTCCCTTCCAAGTCTTTCGACAATATTTCCATTGCCTCTCTGGCTGTTTTCTTGATCCCTTCAAGAACATCTTTGTTTTGAAGAATGATTTCAATTCCATCATTCTTGGTCCCCTTAACAAGCTTCTTGAGCTTTGCTTGGATTAAACAGTATAAGAGCTTACCTGTAAGGAATATAAAATGAATATAATATTTCAAAATAACTAAACTGAACCTAGTAAAAATTATTTCATACCTCGATAACTATTTTGCCCCGGTTGTATACGATCCGCAACAAATAAACAATGTTCACAGATCTCTGCCAATCGATTCAAAAGTAAATCCACATCCTCCGATTTCATACATTTTGGCAAATACCCAAGAATTTTTTGAGCAAGTAAGAATTCTGTTTCAATCATAATCCAATGATTAGCATGCAGAGTTTTCTTTTGGTTCTTCTTTAAAATGGATTCCAATTGTTTTATAGCCATTAAAGTTGATTCACTAGCCACAGCATTCAGTTCTCTTCTAACTTTGCTCAAAATTATCTTAAGCTCTGAGTATGTGGTACAATTAGCCGCAGCATTGCATTTAGTTTTGCCAACACATTGCCACGATGTTTCCATATCAAGTGGGTCAATTGGTATCAAATACCCAGAGTCACATTTCGTACATTTAAATGCAGAAAAGAATGTTCCAAACTCCGTTGGGTCAGAACATCGCGAACATTCGCATGAAAAGTAGTAGTTATCTCTCAAAACTAATCTCCTTTCAAATGTCCCTTCATTAACATTTGCATAAGTTGTGTGAATTTGGTCACCCTCTTTGATTGGCAAAGAGGCTATTAGTTCCATAGAGTAAGCAGGCTTGGAAGTCTTAATGGCTTCGTGTAGGATCCCTCTCGTATTTGGGTTGCAATTATGAGCTGCTAGACAAAGCTTCGGGAACATTAGAGTTGCCATTCTGCAAAAACGGTAAAGAATATAATGAAGAGTGTCAGAAGGTTTCAAGAGCATTCTTGGAATTGGGTATTTTCATTAAATTAACTGCTGCGTGTGTTTTTGGCATTTACAATTAGAACTCGTACAAGTTCAGAATCCCATATAATTCAAGAATGTCATTACCTAGCACGTCCGGGATTAGGACCAGAAGGAGGGTTTGCACCGAACGAGTTTATTTGAAGTACACCAACAATATGATCAATCACAAAAGGATCAAATTGATCTCCCAGTTTGCAGACAGAATGAAGAAATTCCATGGATTCTTTCGAAGATCGCATTGCCTCAAAGTTTTTGGCACGAGCTTCTGCATGTGAGGCTAATTGTGATAATTCATTCCACTTCTCTGGCTCTTTAGATTCTAACAGTAAAGATCTTAATGTGTTGATCAGATCGTATTGGTAGGGCTTATTAAAGTAAGGCTTCACTTTGTTACTCGAAAACACTTGGCATTCATATTCAGCGTGATGCCTCATCTGCAAAACATAAAAGTAATCATTGAGCTTCCATTTGTGTATGGAATTTATAGTAAACACGACAGATTTTTTATTTAAAAAATGTTCTAAATTTTTGTATTTATTTACATCTTCACACTGTTTCGAGCACAAGGGCCACTCGCATTTGGAACATTTATATCCTGTCTTAACTTGTCTATAGCAGCCCAGGCAAATTGGATGGAAGAACACCTAATAAAGTAGTTTATTAAAAAAAAGTTTAAAATTAAAGATTTGAACTTAAATTATAAATAATTTTTAAACAAGTTTAATAAGTTAGACTTTAATTACTTCTGCACCACTTGGACCAGAAACTAAAGCTTTGTCTTTGAAGATGAGCTCTCCTTGTTTGATATTCCTGGAGGCGACTAAACATCTTCCAAGGTCTTTGTCTAGTTTTAAAATTGCTGGATAACACTCAGTCTTGTGCACTTTCCGATGAGATTTCTGATGATCTACAGAACAGTAGGCGACCTTTTTACATGGGCAAAATGTGTCACAAGAAGCTTGACACACGGAACAAATCCTTGGAACTTCCATTACTTTTTTAAAAGAGAATCTTTTTTCTCCGTTACATATATAGGAGAGAGATAAGTAACGCTTTGTTTATTTCGCTTGCAGCGCTTGAGTTTCAGCCCTTTTAGTTTCACAATGGGATACAACGTACTTGAAAAATAATCAGAGAAAACAAAAGTATTTTTCTGGAGATTTAAGTTTAGGAAAAAGAAATAATTTTGGAAGCAAGTTAGGTACGAGATCTTATGAAGAAACAATTCTGTGGGTGAAGAACCAGTCTGGCTAAAAATACTTGCCAATGGCTATTAGACATATTTTTAGTTCACAAGAGGTTCATGAATGCATGAAGAAGCATATCATTTTTTGCAGCATTCATAGTTAAGCTTATACGTGCATTATATACCGGAGCATGTTCGGTTTGCATCATACCAGTTGTGAATCTCATTATAATTTTTAAAGTACCAAAGCCAATACTACAACGCACCAACGCAACGATGTTCATGCCACCCACTTCCGAACATTTTACCCGGGTTCTGTCATTACTTATCTAACTGTATTTCGAGGAAAGAAATACCTGGACAAAATACAATATTTGGCCATGTATTAATAAAATTGATTTTTATGACATATGAATTTGTAATAAAATCATATCAAACTTAAATTTTAGCAAGTTGTATCATTCTGTTCTGAATTTATCGTGCAAAAATAAGTACCTAATTCTAAACATTTTAGATAAACTTTGAAAACATTATTATTGCAATTGACATCATCACGGAGGACTGGGGAATGATTTTAATCTAAATTCATTGTCAATTCGTTTATATTTATTGTTAGAATGTAGGACGTAATGTATTCTGAGGTCTTTGGTGGTAGTTCATATATAATACAGTGTGCTTCAATATCAGACAGTTGAATCTTTAATAGAGCAAAGGGGAAATTTAATTAAGACATCAAAGGAACTTGAATCTCAAAGAGAGTTAGACTGTGGATAGCAGAACAGCAGAAGGGTGAGGACGTGTTTGAATTGAAATTGAAGTAAACGTGTAGATTGGAAATTGAAATGAACAGGAAGAAGCCCTAAATGTACCCTATTTCCCTTCAGGTGTATAAATTCATTTACATCATTTAAAATCATTCAAAGATCTATTGTTTACTTCCATTTCTAACTGATATAACATTGAGCTACAGGGTGTAAATTTAATTTGAATTATGAATCCAATTTTATTAGCCGATTCGTTCTTGTTTCAAGGACTTTACTTCATACAAGGTTTACGTATTTCTTAATATGCCTGCTGAGTTTCTTTTTAGGAATTTGCACGAAAAAAATTGATTGTCAAATAAATGCATTTTATTTTTTTTTTGATTGGTAAATGAAAGAATTTTTGAAGTGTTTCTCAAGTACTCAGAAACTTGGGAATTATTTCTTGAACTTTTGACAAATGGGAACCTGTCGTCTGTCAGACTACAATCATTTAACATATGAAAATAGTTGAAGACAGTCTGGTCCATCATTTTTCATTGAATTGGTTCGAATCTCAGATTCAAACTAAATTCTAAAACAAGTAACCGAACTAATTGTTAAATTTCTGTTCATTTTTAGTGCTCGATACATTACCATTATGTGGAAAATGACTTCAACTCTTCTGACACTTGATGCACCAATTACATTTATAGTGAACTTCCTAAACACTCTTGAATTCCTTAGATAACATGGATTGATTATTTGGACATTTTCTGACACATGACGAACTACACATTTCTTTACTTAAGAAAAGATCCATCATCTATTAGGAATCCGTGACAATTAAGTTACTACTCACTTACCTGCTGTCGTGTGTATTTGTTACTCGTTTATCATGGTGAAAGCACATACATATATTGTAAACAAATCAATTCATCTACTTGCAATTTTCATTATGTTGCAACCACAAATTATTGCAAATTGTATTTAAACCTCAAATTAGACAACTTCCATAACTAATAAAGTAAAAGTGTTGCAATAAAAAATTGTGTATATATTTATAGTTTTCATAATGGAAAAGGATAGTTTTGACACCAAGCACCATGGGGGATCTGAAGCCCACTCTCACTAGTCTGACTTGTTCTTTTTGTATCCATTAACAGGTGTCAATTCCAGTTGAAACACACCTCGTTAGTCCAAGTTACAGAACCAATCAATCTTTCCTCTCTGTCATGTTACACTTTGTCCTTCTCTTAGCAGCAGCAAGCAATCCAATTTAAAAAGTCGTGTTCCTCAAAACTTCCAAAACTAGTGTCTAGAAACTAAAGTGATCATAATAATATAATGAGAGCACTATGTACCTATAATACGATTAATACATGTCTATGATCATAGAAATACAAGGCAAACCACAAAATAATGGTCACAGCTATTAAAAGACTTTTTTCTATCTGTTCTCACGGTCTTGAGTCTTGAATGTTGAGCAAAAATAATTACACACCTTTATGATATAGGACAGTAGGAACCTTATCATCGTAAATTGTTTCTTAAAAGCTGAAGGCCTTCAGTAGTTTTGGATTGTTAAATTTAAGCTCAGTTACTTTTAATAATAGCCCCTCAAGGATCAAAGAATATCGAGTGTGTCACATTCTTGGAAATTGGAACAATTATTGCGTTCGGCATGGGAAATAGTGCACAAATTGTTTTGCCAAATCGAGACAATCTAGAAAAAACCAGAAATAATATTTCCAATTATTTTGCCTAAATTAAAGCAAATATATTTTACTTTTCATTATGTTAATACATTGACTCGAGTATATTTCTAAATTGGCCAGAATATCTTTTCAAAACTTATAGATTCTTTACGCAGTCGAAATTGAAGAAGAATTTTTTGTTTGATATTCAGATTTGAAACCTGCATATGCAGTACGTATCTCATGATGATGATCCCTCTCTCCTCTGTCGGCATGTCAGAATCATTAATCAATTACTTTGAGTTGATCTTCCTTTCTCTCTAACTATATTATGTACTTGGACTGTTTCAAGGGTTGTTCATCCAAGGGGGGTCTCTCTTCTCGTTTATCCATCAGATGATTCAACCCATACGGATCTTCAATAAGAATATCATTATCTCATACTGATTCCAGTCTATCTCTTACAATTCATTTCTGCTGTTGTTCTTTTAAACTCAATCAGTGTAGAAAACTCAATGGTAAAATACGTACGGCGATCAGTAATTATTAATACAGAATACCAATGACATTCCTCATTTGAAATGAAATATGAATACATCAAATACTTTTTGAGATATCCTCCCTTCTGTTTTGAATGCTTTTCATTTTCATTCAACATTCAAATTTCAAATTCTTTTCGACTTTATCGTCGCCATCAGCCAGGCAGAGAAAGACTTCGCCCAGTTATGAAAGATTAATGATGGGTATAATAGTTGGCTGGAAATACTTATGGAATAAATAAATATATCCGTGATACATGTTAGTGCATTTTTTAAAAACACATTTAACGTTTAGTAAATATAAAATGTTTTTCATCCGTAGCAAATTGACTACCAAATGGTCGGATTACTTTTAGATTTTCAGATACATACATATAAACATACATAAAGATCATTTGCAATATATTACGGTACATTTGCAAAAGTATTCTCTAAATCTCTTATATCCCGGGATAAAAAAACAAGTAGGTCAATTGAACCGAATAAAGTGCGGATTGTCACTTCCAGTTGTCACAGTAAAGGAGACAAGAACTAGCAAAACGTCCAACTTGACTGATTGTGAATCCTGCCAGGAATGCGTAATCAGACTTCTTTACACATTACAATATAAGACACATGTGAAGCTTATGAAGACAAGGGGGTGTAACATATCCGTCATCATCATCAAGCACCCGAAAATACCATTGGCTAAAATGGCAAAATACATACATTTCTCTGCTTGTTTCCCCTAAATCTTTTCTTAAGTCAGGAGGGACTGATAACCTGACAAGATCAGAAGATGAAACTATGTAATGAAATATCTACATTTTTTGCACACCATCAAACATTCCTAGAAAGAAGTAGCTGAAAGAACGAGGAAGGTAGAAATACAAGGAAAGACTCCATAGCTCTATACTGTTTTCATCAACTCTTCAACCTTTCAACCCAAAGAGCCTTACAAACACAATGTTTATTTGCAAAAAAAAACACAACCGTTTGTGTCTTTCAAAGTGATGAGCATGGAGACAGAGTGGTTGACATATTCGAAATTCAGCAAAGAATTGTAATTCTTGGGATACCTTCAATAGCATACATTCTAGATTCAGGATTGTCGCCGTCTCAAGTCTCGTTGGTCGATGTCGGTCGTCGGTGTTTTTTTAAAGGAGCTCTAGAGTATCTTACAAATGTCTTGGTGTATGAGATGTAAGTGGAGACGAGATCTTGTGGTTGTGGCTGGTGCTTTTTCTTCTTTCCTCATATATACAAAAGGGTACACAAAAAACTTACTACGATTTACTTATGATGAGGATCAGGGTTATGTATTATGCCCTGCCCTTATGTGCTTTTGCTAAGGTTGGTGGTTTGGTATATGGTGGTAGTATAGCTATCGGATTTGATAAAAAACCGAAGAGATGCTCTCCCGTGTCGTCAGTTGACACTGATAAATCTGACACAATTTTCTATCTGTCGGTAGCCCTATCAACATCCCTCCCTCCAGCAGGAGTAATGCCATGTATGCAATGTGTGAGCTCAAAGAGTCTATTTTATTATTAACGTCCGTGATGCAATTTCGAATGTCGGCTATACACTTAACTATTGCAAGGGGTTAACCTAATCCTGAAGTAGGACATTTTCTATGCGTAAAGAATGAAAGTAGATAGACCATTCGGAAATTTCTGGATCGTTCCTGTAAAAACAAATGCTGTGCAAAATTCAAAAGTTAATTGCACATATGGTTTGGATTTACTAATAAAACTAAAATAATTTTAGAATATCTTGCTATCATATTTTCACACATTATATTCGTCAAGTAAATTTAGGTCTGCATATAAGGACCCCCAAATGTTGTGTATGATGTTATTAAAAATCTGAGCTTCACTGGGATCCGGGATGCTGAGAAAGAAGTGAAATGAAGAGGTAGCATGCATACTGAGATTTAAATTGAAAATGACACCAACTGACAGGCAAATAGATCATTTCATCTCTGTGTACTATATTTTGTTAGAGAGTAGAAACCTCAAGTAATATCTTATTTTCTGAAGGATCATATCTTCAATCAGGTCTACGGAGATGCAAATGAAGCAAGTTTTATTTATTTTTCAGGCTCGTAGATTTATAAGTATGCAGCTTATGAAATGAAATTCATACCTACACTTGGTGTCAAATAAATTCATAATCAGATGTTTCTGGGTTTATGATTCTTAAATATTACAGCTATTTTAAAACCCTTCGAAATCTTAGCAGAAATATGAATAATTAAAAATCGTTTTCTTATAGCCAGTGTAAATTCAGATTGTTGAATTGTTATTTTTGGAATTTGTTGTTGTGTTTACAAATCCCCTTTTTATTGAATGATTCTTAAGGATAATAATATTCGTTTTCAAACTCAAGAGAATTTACTCCACGAAAAAAATCTCTCCTCGTCAACAATTCTCGACATTGTTTACCCGATTAAAAAAAAGAGAAATCCTATTCTAATTCCAAAGTAGCAATATTTACGGTATCCAGCTGGGATTTCAATCAAAGATACAATAGTGGTGGGTCGATTTCACTAGTGATTTAGATGACTGTCAGATCTATTGAATAATAGAAACTGGAAGATCAGTCTTTTGTGTAATAAAAATAGGAAGAAGAAATAGCAGGACATGCAGCAGCAATAAGCAATCAAATGACAATAACAAAAGCTAAGTCAGTAGCATCTTAGGAGCACCAGCCAGTAGTTCTGCCTATTATTAACCCCCTAGTTTTCATACACCATTGTGACAGATATGGAAATCTATAATGAGGTCCGTTTGATACGATCGGAGATTGAAACTGATTAGGTGTCTAATGTTCAATCCATTTTAGTATGTCGTAAGTCGTAAACTTAAGTGGACCTATAAAAAAACATATTGGTTGTATCCTAAATTTTGTTGGCAGATTCGTAATAAATTTTTATATTGCACAAATCCATCCGGACTGTCTAATAATATTTTCCCAAATATCTGAAAGAAATACAAATTCGATAATTCAGAAAAACGAATATGTTTATATTCTTTGTCTAAGAATATCCCACACAGAAATACGCAGCCTGAGGTCCACACCTTAATAATAGGCTAATTAATGATGATCTTCTTGAACACAACATGCATTCAATCAAATTTTCATTAATACTTGTATACGGCTTATGTATAATCATTTGCATATGAATAGCAACAATGGAAGGCATATTCAATAGTTTTGAAGGGATAACAAGGGGAACAGAATAATGCTGTCCAGTAGTGGATTCAAATTCAGTTTTGATGATTTTTTTAAACAAAAAAATCTTCATAAAAACAATTCGCTTCTACTATTCAGATTTAACTTTTTAGAACTAATATTTTAATAAATTCGAAATGAGTAATTTAAGCACCTACATTATGAACCTTCATGATAATTTTCATGAATGTGCTTATAGATTTGTAGAAATAGTTCAGTTTATTTGTTCATTTGTTGGACTGGACCTCATGAAAAGGTGCTGATTTATGTATTTTTGACATAAATGTGGTTCATTAACTATACAAGGAATATTACTTTCCATACATCATGTGTCATCATCAGGGACTATTTTGTTGAAAAGAACCAACTCAAATTCCAGGTTACAAATCGGTCGTGAACTGACACCGTGAAACTGCTGAGGATGCGAAAGCTAACAGATCCCTTGCTGTTGTAAATGTAAAACTTGAAAGTTTTGAAACTGCCATGTCAAATCCCAGTCCAACCGAAAATGGAAGCCAAAACCGAAACCTACAATTCACCCGACCAAATTTACCGAATATGCCATACCACCCAAGTTTGGTTAGTTAAAGGCATCAGGCAGGACGACTGATTTCATGGAATGCTGAATGAACTAGAAAGACAAATTTGTGTGGTTGTTCTTAATAAATAACTTTTTGAGGCAAGAGTTCTCTCAACTAAATGGGGAGTTTGAAAACAAATTGTCCATGTGTTTACGAACATTCAAATCTAGTCCAAAACACGTATTGACGATTTGTCCACACTTGTACAATGTATATTGCTGAAGCTGATCTCAATCTTTTTGAAATGGTTTGACTTTAAAAGAAGAAAAAATCATCCCAGTGTGTGTTCCATGTTCCTTGTTGTAGTTTGAGTTGTTGAATTTAACGAAGTCTTTGACAAACTGCTGGTTACTGGGGGAAATTACAAACATAATGGGCATAAATTATTAGCCGTTTGAGAAGATTTTTCTGTAAAATCTTGTCATTACCCATCATAAAAGATCAAGTCACATACACACACTCACTCCCTGATTTTTTCCCTTATGGACATGTTCTATGCTTCTTGTATGTATATGCATGAATTATGCAGATCTCGTACTGTACCAAAAAGCAAACCAAAGAAGGCTTCACAAAATATTTCGTTTCTTCAAACTCGATTCTTCTTTCGAGAATTCTAAATCCTTTGGAACTTCTGGTAGTGCTTAAAAAATCTGCCCTGGTGCTAGTGCCGCATTCAAATATTCAAGATTTTTGAAACGTGTACTTTTCGCAGTATGGGTGACCTTATGTAGATGAAACGAACTAACGGCATGAGGTACTAAAGGGTTGAGAGGAATGGTTGGAACAGTTAGACTTGGACAAAGCAATATTCAAAAATTTCCCCAGTTCATATTTCATAATATGTAAATTCCCTAAAGGATTTCTACTATTTCTTTGAAAATGTGGTGATTTTAAGAAATTTATGAGGTTTTTTCCCCTTTCTTCCCTATTTTTGGCATTTCAAAAGTCACCATACACCATAAGGTTATGGTGCAACTCAAGAAGGAGACAAGAAGGGGTGAGATGTAGAATACCTAACAATCAAACAGAATTCAGCAGAAGCAAAACAGAGGGAAGGTAAATTCCTTACGCACTTTCCCCATGTACATTGGCTGGTGAAAGTATGCTCTATGTACATTTGATTTCGTTTTGGCTTCCCAGCATTTCCTCTTCTAAGGTTTTTTCTTTCAACCCCTGGGGGTCATGCCATATTTTTTCGTTTAGCTATGGCATTGATCTAATGGCTTGGACGAGGGTTGCATACTCATTGATAATATCCAAATATGAAACGCAATAAGCAACACACACCTTCATTTTTACATGAAAAATTGTGGATAGCTGTTTCCCTGATTTTCCAAGCTTTTATGTACATATCACATTCTAGTTTGGTGCAGCTCAAGGAATTAAAATTTCCTCATTGGTAATCCCCTATAATAATAGAAATGACACACAGAATGAGATCCTGTAGTATAAGTTTATTAATGAATTAATTGCATCCTGATGAAAAACACTGCAGAGCTAATTAGTTCCGTAACTTTTCGTAAGGAAAGTCCCAAGTCATTAATGACTACAGAATCCATTGTGATTTTGATCTTGAACTTGGAACACTGAGAAGACTTGCACCAACTTTCTCTGCTACCCGCTACTACAAAACTACAACGAAAACCAAAGATGCAATTTGGTGCGTGAGGAAACTTCACTAGCTATCATCTGTATAGCAACGTATACAATGGTGCATTAAATATCGCACACACACATACCTAATAGATATAGAATATCTTCCTAAGGTTTTAATACATCTCTTCCAGTTTCCTTCTAGTATGTCTGCTACCAGGAAATATCAGCATCCTAGAACCAAAAACAATCCAGTGACTAAAGTGTAATTAATCTTTACTTGCTCCTTGTCCTCCGACAGGCCAATTTAATACTTGCCCCTGTCTTCTTACAATAGAACGTAGTAACATGTAGAAAAGAGCTCGCCGTAGAATCATAAACTGTAAATGATTAAATAAAATTGGAAGGATATTATATGATTAAATGTTCTATCAAATGTACATTTTTAAATTTTAAATTAACCATAGCTGAAAAGTATAATCCTAAAATTTACTGATAAACAGAATGAATGGTTGGTGCAAGATTATAAATGACTTCCAATCATACTGACTAACAACCGGAAATATTAATATTAAACTCAGCTGCTTCTATTGATTATAACAAGACAAACAGTGGCACATCGTAAGCTCGGATTCGTTTCTAATGGCGAGCTAATAAAACACAAAGGTTTCTACCAACTAATATCATGAGATCACATATAATAATATTAAGAATACTTTATTGATTGCTCACGGTTATTGTTTCAGCAATCTCTTGAGAGTTTCATATACCTACTGATAAATAATTGTATTGTAGATACTTGATTCTTTGAGTATTTGAGATTGATGCCACGAGACGAAAATAAGTTATGCAATTTGTACACAGAGAAACAGAGAAACGAACATTTGCGTAAAAGTATATAATATGGCTCTTGTTGATACTTGCATTTCACATATTCATGACTGAATCTATCTGTTTTTAAAATGGTAAAAGCAAACCCCTTTTTCATACCAATATAATATGCATGAAATTATGAATATGAATGATCCATTTTAAAACGATCATACGAAAGGGAATACGCTTTGAAATGTTGAACCGACGAATGCATAACATAACATGACATTATACAGATGGGCATTTGGGCACAGAAAAGGGCCAAAGGGCGTGAGTCATGTGTATTCGTTTAGAAAGTACGGAATTTCGGATCGGGTGGATATGCTTAGCTTTTTGTGTTTTGACTGCTAGAAATTTAAATTATGTTTATGATCATGAAGAGATGCAAATTTAATCTAGGGATTGATAGAATGATTCATATCATATGATGATTCTGAGTGCTTGAGTTTACTATGTAGTGATAGGAAATGAGACTCCTATAGATCTAACCTGACCCTTTCCTGAGTTCCTATTCTCAAAATGTATGCACAACTA